>JAVLUX010000022.1:25530000-25807500 GCA_032164185.1 Moxostoma hubbsi
ATAATGCAGCGATTTTTAGCTTATCGCAGCCCATTCAGCCGTTTCGCAAATGACCCACCGGCCAGCACAGTTCTCCCGATGGCCAGTCCGCACCCAAAGTAGGTTATTTATTGCTGGAGACCTTTTCCATCTTTTCCATCTGATGAGTCTATGTTTCTAATGTCAAGTAAAAGTGCATAATATGACAATTATTACAGAAGTACAAAAGAATATTGTTATGGTAATGTAATCTGATCAAATATCATTTTGGAATCAGAAGTGATTTGAATCACAATCTATGATACCATTGTTGTATTTCGAAAAATTTGCAAAACTTACAGAAACCGTACTCTCCTCCGCCATGTTGAAAGATTAGGACTCCTCCCATCTCGGAAACTCTTCATCAAAATTATTTCAGAGTTTCCCAGTCGTAATTACGACTTGCAAATCCTATTTTCGATATTTCTGATAGCACATGAAGGTAGCATTAATGCTGATTTGAAATATTTTCTTTGGACTTTTCCCATTCAAGTAAATAGAAGCTGTACTTTTATGCCACTTGTTTACATTGAAATTGCTGCCTGAGAATGTTCCAAAGATGGCCGCTGAGTGAAATGACTTGCCTTGAAAGGGATTTGGTGGAAGCCATGCACATCTGTTTCCATGCACATGTGTTTGTCTCTTCCAGTCAAATAAGACGGTGTTAAGCGGTATGCGTAACTGGACAAAAACAAACTGGTCAGCCTTTTAGTCTCTCATAAAACTTGTGCTCAAGAGGCAATAAAATCATGGCAACGTCAGGACACTGTCCTTAACCATCAACATGGTGTTCCCCCACCTCAATCCCACCTTTACTTTCTGAAAAACAAGGTTACATAAATTGTGGGTAAAGGAATGTGGGTAGTGTGTTAAGCCTTATATGATTATATGTGTGCACTGTGTTAACCTAGTCCTTCCGAATATAATCAAACTCCCGGACATTGTGTTCTCTGACACTTACAAGCTTAACAAAGTAATCCCTTAAGGAGCACCATTTAGCCATTTTGTCTCTGGGATCTGAGGGGGTTGGTATCATCAGAGTGTGATCAATTATGACATCAAAGAAAGCAAAAAAATCATCAAAACAGTGTAATTTGGGGTCAGGGCCAAACCCACTTTAAAAGAGACAGAAACAACACACACATACACTGTCATCAACCAAGCAAGCATAAACAGCGGGACATAAAAGGTAATGCAAGTCACAAAAGTTGCTAGTGTTTAATTGAACCCTCTTATTCTGATGAAGGTGCACTAACTTTACCGTTTGCAGTCATTTTTGATCAGAAACAGTACATGTGTAACTTAAACTTTAAATTATAACACTTCCTTTTCACTGAAGAGATTTATAGTAAAAAAAGGACTCAAATATTGATCTGTTTCTCACCCACATGTATCATATTGCTTCTGAAGACAGATTAACCACTGGAGTCACCATTTACTTGAATTGTATGGACTTGCAGTCCAGAGCGGAGACATTCTTCTTAAAATATTTGTTTGTGTTCAGCAGAATAAAGAAAGTCATACACCTCTGGGATGGCATGAGGGTGAGTAAATGAGAGAATTTTCATTTTGTGTGAACTATATCTTTAAATCACAATAACTGAATTCTGAGCTTTTTTTTAGCTGAAGCAGCCTCTGCTTAAGCCCAATGCATACTTCAATGCAATGGCCAGTGTTGGATGCCCAAGCGTACTCTGAATGCTCAGACTGTGCATGCACCTGGAATTATTTGCACTAATTAGTGTGTCCACAAGGTGGCAACAGGCACAACTGGGCTGTTACTGTCACCAAGCGCTAGAAGATGTAATCCTGTTTGTTTGTTTTTACAAAAAATAATCACCATGATTACCGGCTCATTTCAAAAAAATATTGCAGATAATTGCTTTTAATATCAATACCAAAACCAATTTTGGTGGATCTCAAAACAAACATAGGATAATTAGTGGTACAGCTAGTAATACTGGTTGAGTATCAAAAATGATGCACGTCTCATCTCCATCTGATTTTAAATTGTAATATTTCACTCTGCTGGTGAGGTTAAATAAGGTAATGTGAGTGAACACTACATTTTTCCCATTCCAGCTGCTGGAAGGCATGATTCTTGAGAAGGAATGTTCTTTAAGGTCAGGCATGGCCAAGGATGAGAATCTAATGTGATTAATGCATCTTAAATTCTTTCAGTTCACTGTGCAACACACGCAAATTCATATGCATGCATTTTGTCACTTATATAAAGAGATCAGTCAGTAGGCAAAGACCTATGAGCGTCCTGTTATACATACCATTCTAACTGAAACATGAGAAAAAACTACAAATGCACAAGCTCACGTGTGCACACATACACACACATGTTAATTGGAGTACTGTCACACACACAGACACTGACTTTCACCTACATTGTCTGCAAATAGTCATTTGAAAGGGTTGCTGGCTATTAATACAAGACTTTTTATCAGAATTATCATAGATTATTGTGGGTGTGTCTACAAATGTTTGTTGTTGAAAGAAGCAGCTGCTCCCCATTGCCAGAACTCCGGTCACAGCGTGCGTTTCCATCAATTCTCATGCAAACCTTTATTCCTGAGATGTACACAGATATATAGGTTGACTCTTACTTCACTAGACCTTACGGATGTTTCATCTTCTTTGGAGCTTATTGTTACATACACTCTATACTTCGTAAAATTATTGTGGTGTCAGCGTGTTACTGTAATTTGACCATTATTTATTGGTTAGGCTTTTGTGTAAGTTTGCGGGTATGTGTGTGTGTAATGCTTATAAGTCCAAGTGTCAAAATTATTGTGTGTGTGTGTGTGTGTGTGTGTGTGTGTGGGAAAACATTTTTGCATGCGCTCCCATGCACAGGCCTCCATTGTGTATGGCTTCCTCTGGCTCCTCACTCAAGCCAGCATGGAAATGGCCAAACGAGAGGTGTTTATTTGGCCAACATTAAAGTCCAGGCATATCTAAAACTAATTTACAGCACACACACATTTGCACATACAAAGACAGACACTCTCACTTGTGGGTGTTCATCTCAAAACACGCTGGTCAACATATGTCAGCATTCCAAAACATTTCTTGGATTCAACCAATGTTATTGTCTCCACCTCTTGCAGAAGAGATTGACAGATTCTTTGCAGATGTAGTAATTGTAGCTAGCTTGAGTTTGGTCTTCTTTACTAACTGTAACAGACCATTCATTCACATTTATGCATTTAGCTTAATGCAAGTTCAATCACTTACAGTCACAAGTCTGGGCGCTCCCATGGGCATGCAAGTGAGAGGGAGAATCTGAGGATTCTTTTTGTATTTTCTGCTCTGATTTAGCAAAGAAATCAGTGGAATTTTGCCCACTGTTAAACACAGTAAAATGTGTTAAACAGTGCTGAGTGCTCTACACTCTAATTGTTAGCTGAAAGCATTGTCTGATGAGCCAAAATATTAAATTAAAGAACACACAAGAGGCAAGGGATGTGTAGAACTGGATGTTCCAATTTTGCTGTGTGAGTCTGCTGATCCAAGACCATCTCAGATGGAGATGTCACCATAGTGTCTTTATGCCTGTATCATGAAAACCTCATTCCATACTCACCTCATTCATTTCAGAGGATTACGTCATCTTCCATCATCACTTTTCAGATTTTTGCTTGTTTAACCACAATATTTTGTATTGTTAGGGCTATCGATTTTACATGGTAATTAAGTGAGATTAATTATATAAAAAAAATAACACGTTAAAATTGTTTAAGACGTTAACATGCCTACCATGGGAGATTTCGGCTTGAAGTACCACTTGTTTTCAGCATGGGGCAGTAAGCGAAGATCCAGTTGTATAGGCATCACACAGCTGTACCCAAGTAGGTTTAGCTTCAGACCTGAGATCTCAAATGGGGAAGAATCTACAAAATAGGTTGTGGTTTCTCCAGAAGGGGGCAGGGTTACTCCAAAAGGGGGTTGCACCAACTCCAAAAGGGTGCGACACCTCCACAGACAGTAAGGGTTATGGAAAGGGTTAGGAAAGGGGCCCCCTATATATTTGCTGGCCATTTTTAGCTCTGTCTGAAGCTTCTCCGCTGTACAGACACCACACTACATTCGGTGCTTACTTGACACAAGTTGGATGGAGCGCAATTACTTATACAGGGATCTCAACGTGTTTTTCTAAGTTTCAAACTAAATTTAACTTGACACAGTTACCTAAAACACAAAAGCGTGTTTTTGAGAGTAGCATAGGAATAAATTTTTTTTGGGTGGGTGGGCCAAGAGAAAATACCAATTGAATGAGCTCTGAAAACTATTTATATATTTAATTTTCCTTTTTATACGTTTTTAAGGTTTATTGTTTCCAGCCCGGGGCATAGATTGATATTTTAAGAATATTTAAATATCAATCAACAACATTTGTATTTGAGTACATTCAGAATTGTTTTATTTTATTTTACATGCGTAACAACATTTGGAATGTGAGGAGGCCTTGCAGCTGAGAACAGATATTTAATATTATATTTAAAGACCAATCAACAACATTTGTGTTCTATAGTTCTGCTGTTGCTCGCATTGTTCGCTGGACATCTCTCTCATCACCTAGTTTCTATGGAGGATTCTGCCAAGATTTTCCTGACTTCCACGACGCACACACTCCACTGACAAACACTCTACTCTGCATGGTGGCACACTACTGACTTTGTGATTAAATATCTTGGATCTGTTACTTCGACTCCTGGATCATTCTGTCCAGCACCTAAACATTATCGAACAATCTGGCCACAACCTAGACCCAGCGGAGGATTCCACTCTTTGCTTCACAATCTCCCAGCAGGGAGATCTGCTCTGATGTCAGCAGGATCAGATCGCCACCACAAATCAGGCTTCCTATACATCTCCTACTCCTGAATCTCTGCGGGAGGTGCCCCCATGAAGCGGGACGGTTTGAAGCCTGCATTCCTAATCAACCCCATATTTAGGTGAGGCTGAATACTGCAGTGCATTCATCTCACATTGTTCCCTGTTCTTTATGTTGCAACCCTCCACATTTGCTTCAGACACCATGAAGGTGGTTTGTGTCATTACACTCCTCACCGGTAGGGCTGGTGAATGGGGCACTGCTATTAGGGACAACCGACATCCCTGATACGCTTCATATCAGACATTTATTTTGGAGCGCCGCCGAGAATTTGATTGATCGGCTCATGGTCGGGAGGTGGCAAGAATTTTGTCTGGACTATCTCAAGGAGATCGACATGTTGCGGATCACGCAATCGAGTTTTACACTCTTGCTGCTTCTTGTGAATGGAATGATCATGCTATGAGAGATCGCTTTCTGCCCAGGCATTCTGATGACATTCTGGATGAGAGTTATTTGGATTTACCTCCATGATTCAACAATTTGGTGGATTTGGCTATTTGAGTAGATCAACGCTTCACTCTGCATCACCGTCACCGTGGATGCCGTATTCCACCTGCTATAGTGGTAGTATTGTCTGAACCTTGACCCTACATGAACCCATGCAAGTCGCCACGATTCAAATCTCCCATAGGGAGAAACAGCTGTGCCTTATTAATGGATTGTTTCTGTATTGTGCTGCCCTGGGCCACCTCGCTGCACATACATGTCCATTAAAGGTTACTGGCGAGTGCAACACCTTTTGTAAATCCCCTGGACTTCGTACACTTCTTCCGGTTCAACTGCAGTTTGCATCAGACTATCATAATGTTTCTGCTTTGATCGACACTGGTGCTGAGGGTAACTTTATGGACCTCGAATTAGCATCCAACTGGTAACTTCCCATGTTTCGGCTGGATGAACCTATCAACGTCATCACTCATTTATCAAGCAGGTCACGTTCATCTCCAGGAATTCTACAGAACAGTTGTCATTCCTCATCCCATCTCCATCAGCTCTGGTAGCGTTGGGACATCTTTGGTTGGTAAAGCACAACACACACATCAGTTGATCAACCAACACTGTTCTTGCTTGGAGTGCTTATTGTCTGTCTCACTGTCTTAACGCTGTTAGTTTCCTTGTCCTGCCTTGTTTCATTGCAGGATGAACCAGCGGATTTATCGGGAGTGCCACCGACATACCCAGATCTGAGGTCGCTGTTCAGCAAGTCCTGTGCCGTGACCCTTCCTCCTCATTGCCCGTACAACTGTGCTATCAAATTGCTCCCTGGCACTTCTCCGCCTCGGGGACTGCTGTATTCACTCCCGGCTCCTGTGAGGGAGGCCATGAATGGGTACATCAATGATTCTCTGGCCAGTCTCATTCACCCTTCTTCATTCACAGGGTTTTTCTTTGTGGAGAAGAAGGATGGCTCGCTTTGACCCTGTATAGATTATCGGGGGCTGAATGACATCACAGTAAAGAATTGTTATCCTTTGAGGTTGATGTCCTCAGCCTTCGAACTCTTGCAGGTGCACCCATCTTTACGAAGTTGGACCTATACAACTCTTATCAACTTGTCTGACTTAGGGCGGGGGAACACTTCAGCTCTTGCTCGCATTGCCCTCTGGATATCTCTCTCATTGCCTACGTTCTACGGAGGATTCTGCCAAGTTTCTCCTTACTTCCATGATGCACACACTTCACTGATGAACATACTACTCTCTACTGCAGTGGTGCATTACTGACTTTGTGAATAAATATCTTGGAACTGCTACCTCTGCTCCTGGGCCATTCTATCCAGCATCTACACATTACAATAGAATGGACCAATTTTTGGTAATTCTTTCCTAGCCCAATTTGCTGGCGTATCTATGGACAGTTGAAAATGCTGGAAAAAAATTATGGAAATGGATATTGTCGTTATGTCTCTTCTATGGTTTACTGTTTAAAAAAATGCTCCCTCGCAACTCTACACACATTAAAGTTGGAGAGAGATGACGCTGCAGCAATAGTGAGTTAAGAGAGAAAAAGCATAAAGAAATCGGGTTCCAAGGTAGAGAAAAAATATTCAGTAAGCAAATAATAAGCAATTAATGTATGCATATAATATAAAGAAAAAACATAATTTTATTTCAGTTGTACAGGGAAAAAGAGGCTGGAGTTTAGATGTCTTAAGAGTTTTGAGAGCATATTTTATCATCCAAAATAATTTACTTAAGGGGATGCCATCACAAGTTGCTTTTAATGCAACGAATAGAAGATAATAGTTCATTGGTCTCTTGAACGGCTGAATTCAGGGCGAATCGGAATTCTGGTAAGAACTGGTCTCACCTCTGGTGATTGTCGTCCACATAGGCTGCCGTCATGTTCTTGAGAGTTCGATTTACTCTTTCATTAATGTTGGTTTGTGGGTGGTAAGCTGTAGTTAATTTGGGGGTAATACTACAGTTCTCACATAATTTTCTGAATACAAATGAGACAAACTGAACACCCTTGTCTGAGAGGATGAAGTCTGGCACTGTGTCAGGATTTCTTTTCTGAAGATGGAGGCAACATTCTGGGCAATGGCATTACAAATGGGGAAAAAACTCGACCAATCGGGAATAATAATCAACAAAAATAAGCAGGTACTCATTTCAGCTTGAACTTCGTGGTAACGGGCCCTTGATGTCGACTCCCAGCATTTGATTTGGGCAGGTGGTAGTGATTTGTTGTAGTTTTTGATTATCACTTTTTAAGGTTTGACATTTTATACAAGTTCTCACATGCTGTTTCACGTCAGACCACATACCTAACCAAATGTCAGGATATTTTGGCTCCCCTGGCAGATGCAGACATCCTGGCTACCTTACATACTGTCTTATACGGAACAGCACATGACTGGTGGGAAGTCAGGCAATCTGACATAACCACCTGGAATGAGTTTGAAGCTGCATTCTTATCTGCTCATCCACAGTTTAGAACAATAGTAGAGAAGATGGCTGCTCCAGAGAGTGATTCCAGTATTTCTGTGATGTTTGGAAGGGGGTAGGCATCACTTTCTGGGCAGTGGCATTACAAATGGGAAACAACTCAACCCATTGGGAATTATAATCAACAAAAATAAGCAGGTACTCATTTCGGGCACTCATTTTCTGCACTGCCACAAGGACAACGGTATTTTTGATAACTATCAGTCTGGCTTTAGACCACAGCATAGCACAGAGTTTGGATTGCTCAAAGTATTTAGTGACCTATTGCTTTCTGTCGACTCTAGTAATTGTGCTGTTCTAATTCTGCTCGATCTTAGTGTGGCATTTGACACTCTTGATCATGGCATTCTTTTAAATTGTTTAGAGCTTATTGGGATCCATGTCGCGATTTAAATTGGTTTGCTTCCTATTTAAAGGATCAAATCTTTTCTGTGGGGACTGGAAACTATTCACCGTCTCATGCACCAGGTTTGTATGGGGTCCCACAGGGCTCAATTCTGGGTCCAGTTTTGTTTTCTTTATATATGCTCTCTCTATATAAAATTTGTAGGAATTATAATGTATCTTACCACTGTTAGGCAGATGATAGTCAGTATTACGTTCCCTTACATCCAAAGGATTTTTAAAGTCTACAGTCTTTATTTGATTGTCTGAGAGATGTTAAACATTGGATGTCAACCAACGGTTAAACGAAGCAAAGACAGAAGTCTTAATTTTTGGCTCATCTGCTTGTACAGAGATGGTTGCCAGTAAACTAGGGCCTCTATCTGGTAACCTTCATACACATGCTAGAAACTTAAGTGTTAAATTTGATTCTGCTTTGACTTTTGCTAAACAGATCAATGCTGTGGTCAGAAGTTGTTCCATCAACTAAAGAATATAGCTAAAATTCATTCATTCTTATCATCCAAAGATATGGAGTCTGTACTACATGCCTTTATTTCATCCAGATTAGATCATAGTAATGTATTGTATTTTGGTGTTTCACAGTCTTCAGCTGGTCCAAAATGCTTGACTGTTGACTGGAACAAAGAAGAGGGAACATATTTCACCAGTGCTGGTCTCTCTCCACTGACTCCCAGTCAAACATCGTATTTAGTTGAAAACATTATTGTCAATAACTTTAATCTGATTGCAAGAATTTTAAATAAAATACTCAACACTACTTCTTGTACTTAAAAATTACGTTGATTACAGTAATTATTTCCTTTGTAATTAGTGTACAAATAACACTGTCCAAACAAATAAAACATTTCAAAAGAAATTTGTCATCAAAAACCTTTTAGAAGTGCCAATCAAAAGCCACCATTCTAACGCTAATGAAATATACCACCCTCCTCGTGTTAGCAGCTCTGACTACAGTATTATGAATTTGATATCTCTATGTTTACAGTTTAAACATCCCATTTAGATGAGGATGACCCCTCACGTGCCACCCATTTTACAGAAAATTCTTGATCACCGCTGCCATTGTTTAGTCCTCAGAATAAAAGTCTTAAATGTAATTACTTCTGTGTTGGTGGCAGTAAAATGGATTGATGACCTGCCAAAAGCTCAGTACATTGCGACCTGCTGTGCTGAATTCATAATACACTGAAATGAATGGTGGAGTGTGTATCTCTGCTATTCTTGTACCTTTCTTGTTGCCAAGCTGAGCTTGTTAATCTGAGAAACCATGCTTTTTTTGTTTGAGAGTGTAATTGATGATGCAGATTGTGCATTCTAACAAGGGGCACCACCGAAAGCCTTCATTAGGCTTTCGAAGACCAACTGGAATAATGATCAAACCCATTTATAGAGCTGTGGTCCTCAACCAAAAACATGTTGCAGGTGTTTTCTGATTGGGTCACAGACAACAGAGGAAAGACAATGCTTAGTGTAAATGCATGTAATGAAATGCAATTTATCATATATTCATGTATAATTAGAACTGCCAAATAAATTGACGGATCAACTTTTAAAAGGGAGATGAAAACGCTTCCCATATCTTTTGTTGTTGATGTCAAATGCAGTGCATCCAGTTAAACTATTTTGGTGCACATCTTGTCACTTGGTAAAAGCTAGCCAAATTTTGTAGATTCTAACATGGGCAGTTTCTGTGTCATGCCCTTATCCTTGAAAACTATGAACAAATCTATGCAAGGTAAATACAAATAAGACCCAGACTGCAAGAATGAACATGGTTTATGCTAACAATAATGAGTTTTGTGCATTGAATTATTGGTTGCAAAGAACTTAAAACAATCAAAATTAAAGAGACATTTAGAAACCAAACCTCAAGTAATATGAGAATAATTTTGCATTATGCTGAGCCTATCCATTTTATGGTAATATTACGTTGAATTAAAACTTTAAAACTTTTTTTTTTTTTTAATGTTAAACAATTTTGGTACAGTGTTGGGTCACCATTTGATGTCCAACTTATAATATGGGTTCTGAAGCAAAACCACTTGAGAACCAATGACAAACAGAATATGTTCAGTGCATTATCAATCTGAACAATCGTTCTGAATATGAAATTATTTACATAATCCATAATCAAAATTACTATTAAGATCTGTATGCTTTATTAATGTGTGAGTGAGTTTAATAAGGTTATGGTCTTAAAATAGCAAAGACCATCCTGTACCCTGCATAAAACTCTTAAAAAATCCAGTATTGGGCAACTATGGATCTACTGTTTTTCGTCTTATCAGATATGGTGTCCACGTTGAACTTGTACTATATGCCCAAGAGCTCAGTGTGTTTTGTCACGATTGTTCAATTGGGTAACATGAAGTGGAAATCGATTGTTAGCCCCATGCAGCTCTGAGGCTAGCTTATCCAATCAAGTTGTTGCATAGTTGTGATCTCAGCAGCAGCTGGGTTTGAAGTGTGCAAGCTGATGACCTGTTAGCACTGGTGTTTATCTTGATATGTCAGCCATAAAAAAAAGAGTCATTTCCTCCCTACAGGTAATAAACACTCCTACGCCTTACTCATCAGC
Organism: Moxostoma hubbsi; assembly: GCA_032164185.1. Classification (NCBI taxonomy): domain Eukaryota; kingdom Metazoa; phylum Chordata; class Actinopteri; order Cypriniformes; family Catostomidae; genus Moxostoma; species Moxostoma hubbsi. The sequence goes on from JAVLUX010000022.1 coordinate 25,540,865, forward strand.
ATATACACATGCGTATTTTCATTTAGCTGGAATCATTTACAGTTTCCAGTAAAAGGGGAAAGACAGTTAAGGAAGGAGAAAAAAACAAGTTATAGCAGGGTGTTTGGCGGTAGTTCAAATGGGAGCATATTTACATGAAAGTCATTGTGAGTGCTGATGTGCTGGAAGGCAGAGATTACTGTTAACGGTTGAGGTTGTTAATATGAGGAAAGGAATAGGCTTGGTTAAGCAATGTAAGATCAAGCCCAGGCCTGCACTTGATTTCACTAAACTGACACTTCTATTATGAGTACAGGATAGGCAACAGGAGAAAGAATGAGGAGTTTCCATAAAAAAGTTCCCCGTTAGCTCACAATAGATTGAATACACTAGGCATGACAGTGTCTTCCATTACGTTTACTTTTGCATATCGTCTCTGTCTGATGAAAAGCACGTATCTCCAAAACATAATTTTTTTTTTACACTAGCACCATAAATATAATTTTATCATTGCACATCTGTTAGTGAACCGTTCTGTATTTTAATTGGACTTACATGGAGTTTTGTTAGCAAACTTAGACATACACTGTTTTTATTTTATAGGTTCCAATGATGCATGTTCAGTTAAAGAGTCTAACTGTTCGTGTTCCCAGAACTTTGTAGGCTATTGACTGCTAGACAATTTATTTTTGGATATAATCTGAGCTGTCACTTACTATTTTAGATCAGAAATCAGTTTTATGTCTAGGGTATCTAGTCTGGTTGTTGAGTGGACAGTTCGGTTTTGAGAAACGTTTTCCAGGTCTAATGCATACATTGCCTGTCAGAAATAACTTACACATGCAGTTTCGCAAAGATGGAAATCTGGCAATTGTATTAAATTTATTCATCTCCGCCCTGTATTTTCGTGAAGGCATAGAGACGGTAGATGATTTTTAAAGTTATAGCCAATTCAGTTTATTTTCCATTGCAAAGTATAAAATTTTTTGTACAGCATAACATTATTGTTCTAACAAACTCAGTCCGCTGTGAAATGCAACTCCTCACATGCCCATAAAATGATGCTTCATCATCACACTTGTAGTAAAAACATTCAGTCAGTGAGCCGAATGAATGAATAGAATACATCAGGTGTATTGCTTTACTCAAAGACTAAAAGCTGTTTATTTGTGCACAGCATAGAGTTACAGATGTTATGAATAGATGTGGCTTACATGACATGTTTCTCTCATGAAACATAAACCGAATATGAGAAATTGTTACACACGATTACTAAAAGCAAATTCTCCTGTTTTAAACAAGTCCAAAAACACTGTGATACAATGTGTAGATTCTGAAGTACTGTAATCTTCACGGAGCGCGTTTGATATCAGAACCAGTGAATAGAACCTGGGCGGCTGCTCTTGGGTCCTTGTGCCTGCTGGATCCAACCTCTGTCACTGCGACTTACAGTACGTGTTTTTATTCTCTCTATCAACAATGCGATTTTGACCCGGTTCGATTTTGACTCGGTTCGACCTGGAGTCTGGTGTGACTTTATTTATGGAAAATACAGTAAGTAAATGAAAAAAAATATTATTTGCTGTGCTGTGCAAGAATTCATTAGCAAGAACAAATGAACAAACTGGAAAAGACACAAATTTGTTGGTTTTTCATTATCCAATTAGCGCTCTTGGCATCTGTGACCTAATTATACAGCGTACCTATGTTACTTCAAACGTAACGAGTTCTCGCTACTCAGACAGACAGAAAACATGGACAAGTTCTTGAAAAGGAAAACTATCAACGATAGTTATGTGGGATAGTGGTGTGCCGTGGGATTTTTTTAATCTTAAAAAGTGTGCCATGGCTGAAATAAGGTTGGGAATCACTGACCTAAACCACAAAGAGTTCATCTGCAAAAAAGCATCCAAAAGAAAACACACAGCAGTATGTAAATTCTGCAATGAAATGCTTACCGAGACGGCTGGGACAAGTCAAACTTTGTAAGCGATGCTAGCCAAGCTAGCAAGCTAACATTAGCAATCTGCCTCTTGCTGCGTTCCATTTAGTTTGGAAAGTTGGAATTTCCAACTTCCTACTGGGAAAAGTGCAATGGAATGCCACTTGAAGTCGTAATTAAACTTGGAAAGTCATGTGGAAATTTAAAACCGAGATGCAGGTGCCTGACATCACCAATCTTGTCAGTATCCAGGAAGATGTACAAAATAAACATTCTCTTTTATTAAATAATATTGATAAATAGGTAAAAGTTCCTACATTACATGATATTAAACCTTGTTTAACAGTTGTTAGCAGAGTAGCAGGTGTTCAAAATATAGAAAATTATACTCCCTTTTGATAATCATACACCTGTAGCACAAATGCTAGCGTTGCAGATTGTTTCTGAACTGGGTTGGTAGGAGACATCTCTGGGGACAGTCAAACACCTGCTAAACTAACGGGAGCATTGCAGTTTTGTTTCCTTTAACGACATCTTAAACAATGATGAGGCAGGCCACATAATGCTATGTAGCTAATGAAGATAAAAGTTATGTTACATCAACGTTAGCTAACGTTAGATCCAAAATAAATGCTATGCACTGGGGTAACACTCCCTCACTTGGGTGAGAGAGCTAGAGATGTGGCAGCAGAGAGTGGAGACCAAGAAATGCGCCTCCACTTGTATGAAAAAAATTTACATTTTAAATAAGCTGCTTTGCTTATGTTTGGCATTCTTTGTTCTACTTTCTAGATTTAGCTATGTGGTTAGACAATTGCATATACATATACAAGGCTTGTTGGTGGTTCAAAAACAACAACAACAACAACAAAATACTATATTGTTTATGAAAAGACAGAGAAAAATTAAAACTTAAGTATTAAATAATTGTTTGATATATTTGTATTTGTAGATTAAAATTGTTGTAAACGGTCAGTATTACAAATCCATTTTTAATGACTTTGTGCTCATACATAGAGGCATATCAGTACGTTCACAGTGTGAAGGTAAGATCTCGTGTGTTTATGAATGACGCTCTCTTGTTTTAAAATCTCCCCGCCATGCTTCCAGTTTTATAACATCCCCTGAAGACTTTAAAATACTCATGATAACTTTTGGCAAATCTATAAACTGTAAATCCACTTCACTAGCTAATAACACTTTGAAATCAAAACTATAGAGATCTATACAGCAGCTGCTGGACCGGAAGTTCAAAGACAACATTTTCAAGATGGCTGCACTCAGGTTTCTCTGACGCATATGGTCAGTAAAGCCACATGACATTGTGCATGCATGAATGACTTTGGTTGTCAGGGAAATCACAGATTCAGCACGATGTAAGCAATCTCTTCACTACACTTTTGCTGAGGCTGTTCAAAACATAAGGTTGTGATATCTCCATTGGCCTTGAAAAGTGTCCATCAAAATCACTTTGATGGACACTTTTCAAGGCCAATGGAGATATTTGATAAACAGATTAAACATCTTTTCACTGGTCATTTCAATACACAATTCAAACAGTCCGAAGAAGTCATTCTGCACATTCTGTCTATGGTAAAAAGTCAAAATTGACAAAAGTGGAGATACATGTTTTTCATCAGACAACAACGATATAATGGCACTGGTAATATAAAGGAATTCAGTTAGGAAAACTCTTGGAGTAGTTTATAAAAAAAATATTTTATTAATGTAAATGACATTGGAGTAGGTTTGGTCTTGGTGGACTAGATCTTCTTTTACACGCTGATGCTGCTTGACAAAATCACTTATCCCCCGTACGTAAAGCAGATCTAGACATGTGTAGCTGGGGAGGAGGAGGGTGAGTCTAACGCAAGGCTGCACTGCTGAACTTGAGATGAAGTTGTTGAGGTGAGCACTGGTTTTATATGTTTTTACAGAAAGTGTAATTGCCTTATTGGTTTACTTAGAGGCGTGTAGGGAATGAACATATCGGCCTGCACCATGTAGAATTTCCAAACTGAACTTAACAGGAAATCAGTTCACCAAAACATTTTATTTGTATCATACACTAAAGGAGATAGATTGAGATATTGATTGACTTTTATATTTTTCTCCCAAATAACTCTTTAAATATCATTTTGATCATTTGAGGCCCTTGAAACCAATTTTTGTTTGCTGTTTTTTCTCTTAGTGAGTAGGAGAAGGTTGTTTATATTGAGAGATTCAGGGTAATATTATATAGTTGACACTTAGCCACTTAAGAGTAAAATTTTGACCTGGAGCAAGCTACTGTACAATGCTAATCTGTTCAAATTGAGTCTCTGTATCATACCACAATTTCCATCCAACCTGATATTGTGTCCTTATGTGTTTGTGTATACACATAACTCATAGCAGCATTTTCTAAGTTGCTTCCGATTGTACGTGTTACATCCTGTCTGTTTGCTGCTTGTACATGCCAGCCTGATAAGACCTCCTTTGTTTCCCCCCCCAAAATGCTTCGGAACGGGCACATCCTGGATGTGGGAAAATGCAGTTCTTGGATGGAAAATCGAGAAAACATGCAGAAAAGAGAAGTGGGACAATAGGCCGGATCTACGGCAGTTCCTAAAGCCTCGGTGTTCTGAAACACTGCTGTTTATGTCACACAAACATACAGGCACATTGACTAATACAAATATTCACGACATGGGTTCTTGTGGGTTTGGAAATTGGTTTTCTCATCAGGCGACCTCTGATTTCACTTAACAGATTACATGCTCGGCTTACTGGTGCATGGGTTTGTGAATGGTATGGTCAAAGTGCTTCAAAAAAATTATCCCCCCCAAAAAACTAAATGATCATCAAACCACATTCATGAAGAAATGGCCACTTGCAGCAAACACTCAAAATCAAAAAATCAGTCCAAAAAATGTATGTAGATACATTTTTAATAAATGAAGCCTACATTTAGTTTTAACAGACCTACAAATAGGCTTCATTCTTTTGATATAGGTGTATCATCATCATCATGCTACTTTATCTTAACATGCTTAAAACAAGATACAAGAATCAAAATTGCATAAGACATTAAAGGGGTCAAGACATTACTTTTTTGCTATTGTAATATGTTCTTTGAGGTTCACTTTTGTTTTGCAGTTTTGCACAATTATAATTTTGCACCCTAATTTTTAACCCTCTGTCAGAAACACCCGGTTTTGGTTCTGCTTCTCCTTTAAGACTTGAGAGTAAATACCCACTGTTATGATTGGCTCTCTGCTCTTGACTGACCTGCTCTCTTATTGCCACCTCACTGCTCACTGCTACTGGACGGGGCTACGGAAGTGATAAGGTAAAGTAGGCATTGATGTGTTGTTGTGGAGGTGGTCAGATGCAAATGTCTAGCACAGTGTGACATCACAATGTGGAGGAAGAAGAGAATGAGTCGTTTCGGCAGCTTGGTTTCATGCTCTTTTTGCTGTGAGCAGGAAGTTTTGAGTTCTGAAACTTATAGATGTGTTTAGAGTACAATGACCTCTTATATGTCAAAAGATACAAGGAAAATTGTATTCCTCATGTCATGACCCCTTTAAGACTTTGTAAGAGAATTTATCTTGGATATACAGTGGACACAAAAAATATTGGCATCTGCAAACAAGGTGTCTCAAGGTGACTTTATGTGGATGTGCAGTATGATGTCAGTTCCACTCAAGTTCCAGAAAGTGTCCATATATTTTGTTTAGTTAACTTAAAATCTAATACACACACACACACACACACACACACATGGGTTTCCATGTGTTATGGGGACTTTCCCTATACAAACTATATATTCTATACCTTAAACCTAACCCTACCCCTAAACCTAACACTCACAGACAATTTTCTGCATTTTGACATTTTCAAAAAACATGATTTATAAGCTGTTTTCATCATGGGGACTGACAAATTGTCCCCACAATGTCAAAAAGTTCAGGTTTTACTATACTTATGGGGACATTTGATCTTTGGACAAAGATACTCTACAATATACACACTCTCACACACACACAAATAAAATAACAAAAAATATTTTTGTGAAATGTTATGCTTGAAAAGTGTGCTATATTTCTTTAAAATAAATACCATTGGTATGATTTTTTTTTTTTTTTTTTTTTCACCACATCACATCAGTGACCATATCTTTTTTTGTGCCACTGCAGGTATATTTTTACTTGTTCCACAAATTGTGTTCTCTTGTTTTAAGCAATAATCTATTTAAATTTAGAATAAGAGGTTTAAATGTTTAAAACAAGTGAAATAATCCACCAAAGGAACAAGTAAAAAATAAATTGATATTCAAGATTCTATCTAAGAATTCTTCATAAAACATTCTTCTCGGGTAAAAATAAGGATGTTTAGATATTTTATAACTGGAAAACAAGAGCAATATTAAGATTAAGATTAAGAATAAAATTTTCAATGCTCTTGTTCCATAACATTCTTTTTATATCAGAAGAGAGGAGTGAATCTTGATTTGTTTAGCTCCAGTTGTTTTTCTTGAGTTATGCAACTTCATAATTCCAGGTCATTCACTCTTACAGTCCATAGTTTAATGACTCTTATTCCAGGCCAATGTCAAGACCACAACAACAACGACCCTTGCAAAAACACAGTGAAAAGCGCAGTGTCATCTCTCATTGTTATTTTATTCCTGAACAGTGCAAACACAAGTATAAAAGATCTCAATATGAAATTTACATTCACATAGAACCATCGCAATAAATACATTGCAACCCCAGAAATAGCACAAATGTTACATATCATCAATAAAATACTCTTTTACTCTACAATATATATTTAGAAGTACAATATTTTTGACCCGTATCAAATATGAAAATATCTAATCAACGTGAAAATCTAGTCTATGATTTTACGGTGCACACTTTATGAATTATTAATGTTAATACATAATGTTCATAACAGCAGTAAGTTAGCCGCTGTTGTCTGAAAATAGATCATATTAAGCCATATCAAATAGAACAATAAGTGTTTGGCTACATTTGTTGAATCATAGAATCTGAATATTCAGTGATACAATAAGCATTTGGCATTCATATTCATTAAAGAAATAAAAAGAAAATTGACATATATGAGCAGTTTTTCAGTTTACATTAATAAATAGGTGAAATCATACCATTTTGTTTGTGTGGCAACTTAACCTAAATGCGGCTAAAGAATAAACAGCATTCCTGAATATGTAGTCTAACACAATTTGAAATAGAACAAACTTTCAAATGAAAGGAATGGCCCATTTGTGAGTCAGTACTGAACCCTACATGGTTCGTTCAGTCCATGAGAGTTACGTTTGAAAAAAAAATAAAAGTGCACACAATGTCACAAAATTGTGCTATAAAGAACACAGTCTGATATGTTGGTAACCATATGTGCTGGCATATATTCAAAGAAAAACGCCTTCACTAACAGACCCTGGATAAAAAGGCAGTCACTTCAAGAGCTTGACATATGATAGAAAACTCCCAGTAAGCATTACCCAATGTCTCACAGCAGCATCCCGCATGGAACAGGTAAGTGGATAAGTGGTCAGTAAAAGATTGTTTTTAAAAAATATATGTTTCATTTCTTCAAGGCCATTATTGAGGGCTCATGCAGTGCTACTAAAGCATGTTTTGCAACATTTCTCTGACACCTATCACCCTTGGTTTTGTTTTTGCAGTAGGCATGCAGTAGAGACACAACTCAGTTATCAAATAGAGTAGACGTCACAGAATTATGGCATGCTGGGAATGGACATGCTTGAAGCCAATCTTCATTCCCTAGGCATCATGGAAAATCTATCAAAGATACATTAATAGCACAAAAAGCAAATAAATCCAGCCAACTGGCCTGAACTCAGTTTTTTATTCATATGACATCTAAAATGAGGCTTTTGAGGGACCTTGAGAGTGGATAAGAGGCAAAAAAAATCCAGATGCCGTCGGGGAAAATCTTCGAAGAATCTCTCTATGACGCAAAAACTCTCGGAGTCCCGGGTTCCAGATGCCAAAGTTACAGTTTATTGAATCACCAACAAACTTGAGAATGGTCAGCTGTCCACTCTGACTCTCTTAGTCCAAAACCTCATTTTATACAGTTTGTTATCTGGCATTACCTCATTGCTACGCTCCTTCATTATTTTTTGAAACCAATGGATACTATTCACCACCATTATCTCACAGAGTCTTTTGATATCTTTTTACTGGTAGAAACTTGGCTTTAGTCTATCTTTTTAAATAATTTGACCACTGGTTGTTTTTACTCCTTATCCTCAGCTGTTTTCCAAGGTCCATAGCCTCATTATTTTGTTACAGCTGGGTGCTCTTTGTGGTTTTTGCAGCATCAACACTTTTAGTAACCTCATATGCTCTCTCCTGGGTCACACAAATGCCAGGAAACTCATATAAGTACTTTGATATAAAAACATACTAGAATATTGAAAAATATACTATAATGTTTAGACAGCATATCCTAAGACCTACAGCGCAAATGACACATCCAGCACTAAAATATCATGCATGTTCAATTGAGTTAAAGATCACTCCGCAAAACAAAAAAGCTAAGCACCATTTAGAAACTTAAAAACCACTGACAAAACATTTGGAACAGAGAACAAGTGTCCAGCTATTGACAGCATTTTATTACATTCTTGAAGCCAATTTTTTTATGAATTTTTTAATGAAAAATAATACAGCACTGTCACACAGGCTTGATTGTGCTGCTTGTGTTACAGTTCTCGCTCAATGTAGCGGTTATATCAATGAACCAATATTTATGATTATTTTTTGTGTATGTTAAACACATAATTGCAGAATTAGTGTGTTTTAATGTCAATACTGGAAAGAATATCCCAGAGGTCAAAGGGCAGAGGCAAGTGAATGCAGATGTTTTCTCCAAGCACCAGTGCAAACACATACCACATGAAGGAAAACTTTGCTGATTCACCCAAGCAAAGATAAACATTTACTCACGTCATAGACTCTACAGACCATTTGTAAATTATTAAAAAACAGCATAGTGTTTCCCTTTGATACTAAATCATTCTGGTCTGATTCACTGTGTAGAAATTGTTTACAGTAGTCATTTTTGTCAATTTCTCTCTCTCAAACGATGCCTGAAAATTGCAGGAAATTCCAATTGTATCAGTTCCGAAAACCCATGGCATGTTTTTGTAAACAATTTGTTGAAAACAAATCTCAATGTGAGTAACCTTGTTTTTAAATAAAAACCAAACAATGTCAAGTTTATCCCTGCTTACGTTTCGTCGTCTCACAAACATCTGCCCTGACTCAAAGTACAAAATACAGCGCTGTTTTTACATCTAAATGTTTGGTCCTCATTGCTCACATGTTCATTGCCACGGCATCTCATGACATTATTACATACAAGATAACACACATACAAGCGCACACACACGCATACAAGCGCACACACGCATACAAGCGCACACACACGCATACAAGTGCACACACACCGGGTATGTGTCTCCTCGGCTGGTATGAAGCTGCATTGCAGTAGATCGCATGCTCCCATGTAGGAGACCCTGATATCCTATTGGTCTGGGGAAGACTCATTATTACAAACACACATGCATGTATGCGAACACATAAATACATACATGCTTAATATGTACTTGCGTGATGGGGGAGGGCTTTTCTCGGTGTGGCACATTTGAATGTTTCTTTCCTCTCTCGACCAGTGCAAAGACAGAGACTTCACTTTCTCCAACTACCTATATTTCTTTTGCTCTCACCCAATTCCTTTGTTTTTGGTTTCCGTCTCTGCCTTTCATTTACTAATTTGTTGATCACCGTAGAGCCCATCTCAGTGGTGTTCACACCTCCATGTCCATGTCGACAGATATGGAGGGTAGGTAAATAATTCTGTTGTTTGGAGTTGTGGCAACGTGCCCCAGTGTGTGACTTTTGACCCCATAACTGCTGACAGTGGACGCAGAGTTCAACTTTGTCCGGATGCAAGGTCTCGACGCACGCGCCAGGCTCTTGGTTCCAGTATGGTGTGTGCCTTGGGGGGTTCGGTCCTCCAGAAAATACGTGAGCATTTGACCTTTGCCCTTTACGCTGACCTGTCCGCGGCACTGGAAGTGATAATAACCACGGAGTAGACGGAAAACATCCTCGGTTACCTGCGAATGCACAAGCAAAGAGAAACAAATAAACTAGATTTAAAACATCTTGGTTATGAACATCAGATCCCTGAGTGGGAATGAGACGTTGCGTAATGACATAATTGGGACTATGTTAGTGGTCTCACTTGGTCTGAAGCCTGTATACAATCACACCAATTCATTGGCTGATGACGCTTAAGAGACATGTCACGGGCTCTATTTAGGCCAGAGCTTGGCGCATTCTCGCCAGATTTTCTCCAAAAGGCACAAGCCTATGCAGCAACTAGAAAGTATGGTCAGCCACGCAACAGTCAGAAATGAATCAGATACTGATGTTAAAGGCTCAAACGGCGCAGCTGAGAGCGATTCTAACACCTTCGATAAGTCACATAAAAGGACGCAGACAGGATGAAAAGTTCTAAGCCTATGTGCTCCGTGCATCAATCGAGAGACAAGAGAATGTCTTCCAATAGAAACTCTAGTGGCTGAGCGTGAATATGGTGGCCACAAAAACTTTAAGCATTGCTGGGGCAACCCTAGCCCCAAAATGCTCTTGCAAAAAATCCAGCACTGAACCAACAAGGCAGTGGACTGGATTCTCATTCCGTGCTGCGCACCAAGAGGTGAAAATACACCATTTAAACTTATATAATGTTCTCGTTGATGGAGCTCTAGCAATTAAGATGGTATCAACCACAATGGAGGATAAATCATCATTCGAAAGAGGACCTGGGGTGCCAAATGCTGCCCCACACACATCAAAAACTACACTTGAGATGGCCAATACGGTGCCACAAACAGAAGCCGAACACAATCCTCTCGAATCCTCTGCAAAACCAAGTGCACATGTCCCACTTGAACATTGCTAGACACTGGCATTTTGACAGAACACAAGCTGGAGACAGGCATGCCTGCATTGTTCACAAGTCTAGCTCCATCCAGAGAAACGGAGTCTGTTGCCTCGGCATAAAGATTCTCTTGTTTAGGTTGACTCACAGCCCTAGAGTGCTTAAGTGACTGAGAACGATATCTCGATGTTGGGCAGCCAAACGCTCGGAGTAAGCTACCACCAACCAATTTTCGAGATATCGCATAATGTCCTGAAGCCTCAAGGGTGTCAGTGCTGCATCCATGCATTTTGTGAACGAACAAGGTGCAAACGCAAGTCCAAAAAGGAGGATGCAAATTTGGTACGCTTTGCCTCCAAAAGCAAACCTGAGAAAATGCCTGTGCCTTGGCATAATTCTAGTGTGGAAATAAGCATCCTTCAAAGCTATTTTCACAAACGAGTCCCCCAGCTGCACTTGTGACAACATGCTGTAAAATCTGCATTCTCTCTCATTTAGATTACCCAATTTGGAATGCCGTGTAACTGCTGCCAAGCTGTCAGACGGGCAGACAGAGGAATTAATGCATGATTCTCTATTGAGGCACAATGAGAAACCACTAGAGGGTGCTCTTGGCTTACTTTTGGTAACTGCCTTGCAATCCAAAAAGTTTTAGCACATCAAAATAAATCTGATGGAAATGCAAACTATCGCTAAAATTTCACAAGTGTCAACATCATATTTTTCCATTTAACTCTAGCGCATTAACTAAAAACACTTTTTGTCAAGAAAATAGGCATTAACGCAAAAATATGACATGACAGAATTTACACAATCGTTAGCCTGTAATCATGACGATGGTTATATCCTTGAAAGCCAATTGATTGTTTGTGATTATGGATTGATCTCAACGTCATATAGATCCAGTGCTGCAAACATGACACTTCCAGGTGTGCCAACTCAAATATCTCATATCATGCACATAGATAAGTGCATGGAGAACAAATGAATGCCCACTGTTTGCGATTCATTTAATCATGGTAGCCATCCGTTTATTTGTTAATGTTACTTTTCCACACCATTCAAAATAATAGACGGCAGTCAAAGAATTACCCCATAATACAAAAATATCATTTAATTTCTATGCACAAAGATGTTTTAAATTAAAAAGAAGTACACAATACTAGGAGAAAAGAATCAGTGTGCTTTTTTGAACTCCATATAGCCCAATTCTATAAATTAATGTTAACACAACAATTCATATTTATTTTTTATACGGTCTTCTTATTTTTTACATACTGTATATTGTATATTAAAACTGTGTTCTGTGTAAATGAGATGTTTATTGTAATTGTCATACTGCTACGTTGCTTGGTACTGCACCAAAGACTTTCACCCACTGTTGCACTTGTGCATATGGTTAAGTGACAATAAAGGGATTTGATTTGAAAAGCATGTGACATTTATGAAAGTGTGATTTGTGAAGACTTGAGCTTATTATACAGCAAATTGCATTATGCCTGTCCAGAGTCTTGGCCATGGGAACAGAGGCCAAATTCGATTGGGAAAGTATAAAAAGGGTCACTCCTTAGTTGAATGTTTTTACAACAAAGGACGCCAGATAAATCATCTTCCCTCGCATTAGAATGGGGAAGAATGTGCGAACATGGGAGGAATTAGAAGCAAGCAGGTTTGCCACAATGGCCCCAGCATTTATTATGGGGGCAATAGCATGTGACATTTATGAGAGTGTGATTCTTAAACACTTGTGCTTATTATAAATCGAATCCCATTATGCCTAAAAAAAAAAAAGGGGTCACTCTGAATGTATTTACAGAGAATGTCAGATAACCCATCTTCTCTAGCATTAAAACAGGGAAGAATGTGTGACAATGGGGAAGAAATGAACAGAGGCCGGATTTGAAATTAGATTTTTTTTAATAGGCAAATTTTGATACCAATTGGCCTCCATAGAATATTTTGATACCAATTTATCTCCATATAAAATGATAACCCAACGGTTTCTTAAGCAGAAACTATAATCCATTCCATACATAAATGACCTACTCAATCACCTGTAAAAAACGGCGAACTCGCACAAGGAGAAGACCGTGACAGACAGAGAACTTGAACCACAACTCCTTAACAATAGAAAGACTGCAAATCAGTGAGTGCAGAAGTATCACATCTTAAAAGGAGCAAGGAGTGCAAAGTTTATACCGCCATTGAACAGGGACAGAGATAGCATTTGCATCTCTTCTGACGCCAAAGAAAATACGGCCGCACAACCATTTGAGTTTCACAGCCTCCTGATGGGACCTAGGGAGAACATTAACGCCAAAGAAGCACACCGCATGTTGGTTCACAATTATTCTATTAGAGATAAATGCCCTTTTTTGAACCTGAGCACCGGTTACACGGAAACTCACCCATACTACAAACACAGGAGTGGAAGAGAGAGGGCTGTGCCCCAAACTGCCACATTAACATTTTTTACGCAATAAAATTGAAGAAATTAGTTTTTTTATTTAAGTGCCTTCCTTTTCCATCGTTCCCACTATGAAACAACTCCAAACCAGTGTTTCCTGATGGAAGAAAGCCAGTCCTCATTCCTTCTTCTTAGGACAAGAGCCTCAAGGCTCACGTGGCTCACTTCAGAGACAGCATAGTTTGACAGTACCTCGATGAAGCAATGCGGTTGAATTCACACTCAAACTGCTCATTTCCAACGATGTCCTCATCACTCAAAAGGGAGAACATAGTCTTCACTTTGGCATGAATCACTAGTAACCAACACGGGCTTAGACAAATTTATACACTGAAGAAAATCTGGCAAGATGGTGCCAAGCACTCGCCTATATAGAGCCAGTGACATGGCTTCCTATGGGCATTGCTTAAAGCCATCAGCTAATAATTTGGTGTGATTGTATACAGGCTTCAGGCCATGTAGACCCAATTGTGTATTAGGCATCGTCAAAGTTTCCTTTGAAAGGGAACTATAAAAATATTTTTATGTAACCAAAAATTAGTTTTGTGTGGTAACAACTTCATTAAAGATGAAGTGTAATTTTTTTCAGCATTACAATAGTTTCTCCTATTCCATCTTATGCAAAGACTACAGTATAAGCCAGTTGTACTGTAAGTTGCTATCTGCGAAAAGTGCAAAACTTTGTCTCAATCAAAACTTTGTTTGAAACATTGCTTGAACAATGCTGTAAGTTTTCTTGCAGGACTATCTGTTTGTTGAACAATGGAAGACAATAAAGGGTTTGGGAAACCTGTTTGAAAGTTATTGTCATTAATTTAGGCATTTATCCATTTGGTGACACAAGTGGCACAGAAATGACATACTTCAGGCTCTATTTTCTTGACCGCACATTATTACAAATCAATGAACAATGGGAGAGAAGAAAAGCATGTTTCAAGCAGGTGAGATACAGCTGAGCAAGACAAGAGTCAACAGTCCAGAAAGGCTGATAGAAAACATACTATTCAACACATACACTGCGGTACAAAGCAGCACAGGCAACAAGCAGAGCTGGAGCTGCATGAATGTGCGGTCTTCATTTATATAGATGTTTCTTGACAGGAAATGGAATATATAATAAGACACAAACGGTGCATTTACCAGAGAAGAAGCTCAGAATAAAATTCCATCCCATTAGCGCTTTGTGTGCGCAATTTTGCCAACCCATGTCCACTTATATTTAGCACGTTACTGCAGGAAAATATAAAAACTTCATGGCCATGCCCACTGACTTTGTGCATATGACGTATCGTTTAGCGCAGCACTTAGGCAAAGCACTCTTAAAATAGGGCCCTTTACCTGCAACTTATATATTCAAGTCAAGAATGTAAAAAAAGGCAAAATACTTTTAATACTTTTAAAGGGCATGTCGCTTAGAGCTGCACTTAAGGCATAGAGCTCTTAAAATAGGGCCCTTTACCTGTAAATGATTTTATTCAAGTCAAGAGAATAAAAAAGGCAAAAATAGTTTTAAAGGACCTTTTCTTAACCGTACTTTTTCACATTTTACATTGGAGTGTGCTAGTTTTTGCTGTTTGTTTATATGACTGAGTGCCTGTACTACCTGTATCTTGCCCTGAACTCCAGTGCTGTCCATTCTGCTTGCAACGTTGACTGTGTTTCCCCAGATGTCGTACTGAGGCCTGCGAGCCCCGATCACGCCAGCAACAACTGGACCCACATTAATACCTGATTAGTGAATTAACAAAATAAATTAAAGAGTTTATAACCATCCTATACAGGCATAAAACATTTTACTTAAAATATTCAACATTTGTTGTCAGCCAGCACACACTCAGATGCACTTTAAGAGTTGTACGTAAGGGACCGTCTGAAAATTCCACCAAATGAGCTAAAACATTGGCAGTGTCCAAGCATTCAATCAACTGACTTACATCTATTATATAGAAGTTATAAATAAAACTGTGAAAATACATTTTAAGATTCTGAAGGCTATAGTTGGCTGTCAGTGGATAGGCTGACTTACTAAATGTCAGAAGCATTTACACTTGGCCGAGTTTTGCCTGGAATGCATCTCAAACCACCTCCTGAAGTGGTTTGCGGTAGTTCATTTTACTAAGCTACTTACTGTAAATGCTTGTGGTAATGTAATGATATGTTGCTAATGTTTAAAAGAATATTCTGGATTCAGTACACGTTAAGCTCAATTGACATTTGTAGCATAATGTTGACTTCCACAAAAATGAAGTTAGACTTGCCCGAAGAATCTGGGTTCCAGTGAGGCACTTACAATGGAAGTTAATGGGGCCAATACCTAAACATTAAAATACTCACTTTTTCAAAAGTATAGCCTCAAGACGTAAGCAATGTGTGTTATCATGACTTAGGTGTGATAAAATCAGTTGCTAATATGTACTGTAAAATTATATCAAATTTTATTCAATTTGATGTAACGCTGTAATCCCGGAAAATGACAACTTTAACAACTTTACAGTTCAAATAATACACGAGTTTCAACAGAAGAATTAATGTACGTACTTTAATAAAATGATAAGATTCACATTTCTGCCACCATTTACTTCCATTGTAAGTACTTCAAGTGCTTCTCTCTCTCTATTTCCTAGAATTTTGTCCCACGTAGGTGGAGGGTCCGCTTCGTGACAGTCTGAATACACATGTTTTATTTGGCACAAGTTTTATACTGGATGCCCTTCCTGACGCAACCCCCAGTGGCTGGGGTACTCTCACTCATACAGGGCAATTTAGATTCTCGAATTCACTTAACCTGCATGTTTTTGGACTTGTGGGGGAAAACGTAGCACCCGGAGGCAAACATAGGGAGAACATGCAAACTCCACCCAGAAAGACCCTAGCTGAGCCAGGACTCAAACCCAGGACCTTCTTGCTTTGAGGCGACAGTGCTAACCACTGAGCCACCATGCCGGAATATAGCATCATATAGCTCTTAAATTCTAGTGCGATCTAGAGACGGTGGAAAGTTATAGCAGATACTGATATTAAATGTGAACAATGTGCCGTTCGATTCCAGAGTGGGCACAAAGGTATCTGTGCCTAGGGCATCCCAGCATCTTAATCAGTCCCTGCATATGTTCAGTATGTAGCTCGTTCATGTTTGTTTGTAACTGTGTTATATCCAATCTGCCTCTGCAAATTATGAAACACTCAGGACATCCTACAGGACTGCAAGACACAGGATGTCCGGCATAATGTGCACACTTACACTCTGACGTTTTTCCTCTACTCATATTTTCCTTCACAAACATGAGCACACTCACCCACACAAACACACAGCTGACACCTTGCAGCAACAAGTTCACTCACCAACTCGAAGCACAAAATCATTGTAGGACTGGTAGTTGATCGCATCCAGGACGTCAAACATCTCAATGGCGGAATCAGCCACTGTGCAAAGTTGTGCAGAGATTGATTTCTTCACCTATTCAGGAGTAACAGAGAGCATACATAAAGACACATTAATAATTAATTAACTCTTCTACACTCATGCGCTAAGATAATATACAGAGGGTGGGTGATTTGTACTTAGTACTGTATTGTATCACATAATTAACTAATGTCACACATATGTCCTGTATACCTTGGATCCTGTAGTGGGGACGAGTCCAACTGCAGCCATGTAGGTGCTGCCAATAGTTTTAATCTTTTCAATATCTCTGTAGCATTCCTTATCCATCAGCTACAAAAAGAGAGAGAGAGAGATTTGATGAAACAGAGAAATTATAAAGCGTTGAGTGGGATTAAGGTAACGCACACACTCAGCCAGACATTACATTACTTGGATTGGGAAACAAGAAATTCTTACTGCATCAAAGTCAGCGATGATCTCGTTGAGCAGCCTGAGGCATTCCACACCCATGTTGTTTCCATCCAGCTCAATGTAAAAGTCATTAAAGTTGGGGATGGAGGCAAACAGGACACCCACTTGAGAGTAAGACTGATAATACAGATCCTGGAAAAGGGAAAGAGCAGGAGAGAAAAGAGCTGTGACACCCTCTCGGGACATCGTCGACACATGGACTAAATATCTAAGCAATACAACAGTATGTAGTCATGATATGTGACATGAATTGGCCAAAATTTGGTCAAGGTAAATTTGCTTTCAATATTGAAGAATGAAGTAAATTAGGAGCAGCAGTGGATGTAATATTGACTTTTCCATCTATAGAAAAAGATGGCTCCAATGGTGGCATCACTGTGTTTCAGCTACCTGACTGGCAAGCTGTGACAAAAATGGGTCTACATTTTTTTTCTGATAGGGTCGCAGACAGCAAAACAATAGCAAATGTAAATAATGAAATGCAACTAACTATACACGATACACTATATACTATCTAACTATATACTATACACGATACACTATACACTATATAACTATATACTATACACGAGTACAGTAACGCTAAAAAAATTAATCGGCTTATTTTTTCAACTTCATCTCATGGGAAATCGACATGTTGCGTCCGACTATTCATGTTCTCTTAAATCCCCGGCTTCCCCGATAATAAATATTTGCATCGATTCAAACTCAATTACCTTTCTCTCTAGCACTACTGATAGCACATTGTGCGTGCAGCCTCCGGGACTCATCCCATTGAAACCAGAAGGTTGTGTTCACATAAACAATGCTAAACGTGTTTCGAATGTGCATTTTCACTCTGAAATGCCATTTTTACTCCACTGACGATTAGGTTTTGTGACAAGGCAGGCAAGGAATGAGGATCTACACGCAGCTTTATTAAACAAGCTAACTCAGAATAAAAGGAAAAGCAAAACACAGGGAACCTAGCACAGAACATAGACAAAACATGCAAAAAATCTGACAAAGGAAACAGGGAAAACAAGGGCTTAAATACACAAGGGATAATAAGGAACAGCCGGGGAAAATCAGGGAATGAGAAACAATCAGGGAGAATCATTCAAGGAATAGAACTACAAGGACTACAAAACTAACACAGGAAACAGGAAACTAAACAAGAATTCCAACATAAAAGCAAAAGACAACAGGGAATATGACAGAGCTCCCCCTTTAAGCAGTGGATTCCAGATGCTCCAAAAAAAATAATTAAAAAAAAAATAAACTGGCCATAGAGTGTGGGGGAAAACATGTGATTCAGGGAGTCACAAGGGGCAAACAGGCAGTTCAAGGGGGAACAAGGGGAGCAGAGAAACAAGGCAAGGTCAGGGAGCAGATCAGATGGGTGGCTAGGAGACCAAGGAGACCAGAGCAGATCAGACTGGCGGCCAGGAGACCAAGGAGACCAGAGCAGATCAGACGGGCGGCTAGGAGACCAAGGAGACCAGAGCAGATTAGTCGGGTGGCTAGGAGACCAGAGCAGATCAGGCGGATGGTCAGGAGACCAAGGAGACCAGAGCTGATCAGGCGGACAACCAGGAGACCAAGGAGACCAGAGCTGATCAGGCGAATGGCCAGTAGACCAAGGGGACGAGAACAGATCAGGCGGGTGGCCAGGAGACCAAGGGGACCAGAGCAGATCGGGAGGATGGCCAGGAGACCAAGGGGACCAAAGCAGATCAGGCAGAGGGCTAGGAGACCAAGGGGATGACCTCAAGGTGGGGACCGAGCCAGGAGGCATGTGAGGCTATAGGGCAAGGACTGGGTCAGGCAACCTGGGAGGCGGCTGCAGGACAGGGACTGGGTTAAGAGGTAGCCACAGGACAGGGACTGGGTCAGGAGGCCTGGGAGGCTGTAGGGCAAGGACTGGGTCAGGCAACCTGGGAGGTGGCCGCAGGGCCGAGGCAGGGTCAGGAGGCCTGGGGGCCATAGGATAGGGACTGGGTCAGGAGGCCTGGGAGGTGACCACAGGCCAGGGACTGGGTCAGGAGGCCTGGGTAAGGCGGACCGAACCACAGGAGCAGGAGTCTCTGGGGGAGCGGGAACAGCCGCTGACAGAATAGTCTCTGGGGGAGCGGGCGGAGCCGCTGGCAGAATAGTCTCTGTGGGAGCGGGCGCAGCCGCTGGAGGAATAGTCTCTTGGGGAGCGGGCGGAGCCGAGGAAGGAAGAGTCTCTGGGGGCGGAGCCATGGAAGGCTGAGCTGTGGAAGGCTCTAAAACTACAAGGACTACAAAACTAACACAGGAAACAGGAAACTAAACAAGAATTCCAATATAAAAGCGCAAAAGCAAAAGAGATAACAGGGAATATGACAGTTTTGGGTTGGGGTTTCGGTTGCATTCCTTTCGAGTGTATAACACGCTGTAATTTAAATTTAATTTGAAAAATCAACTAAAAACAATTAGCTTTTGGCGAAACTCTGTGACATTACACATGGAAACTGGAACTCAACCGTGCCCATACGTTCAACAACACTTCCAGCTTTTGGGGGCAGTGCTTCGAATCTCGAGAAACACAGACTGATTTCAGCAGCAGAACTTTTGCCCTACTGTTGCCAAATTCACAGTATGATCAGTCTATTTTGTCAATAGTGTAGTCTGTCACATCTTATCATGGCTCACATACATGCAAGTAATCTATTTGTTGAGTTTCTCTTACGAGCCCATCCATCCATCCATCCATCCATCCATCCATCCATCTTCTATATCCACTTATCCTATAGAGCATCACCTGTAGTGCTGGAGCCTATCCCAGCTGTCTTTGCCCGAAGGCAGGAAAAAACCCTGTCAGGTGTCCAGTCAATCACGGAGCTAACACACACAGACAAACACATTCACTCTCTCACTCACACCTATGGGCAATTTAGAGACATTATTTTATAATTCTAATTTTTTTATTAAGTTTATTTAGTTGAGAATCTTTCTTGCTAGCGGGAATACTCATTTATCATAATTTCTATCCTAAATTAGCCTTTAACCTGATCATAACAATCCAAGATATTAGGAGCAGGGTTAATAAAACATGCATTCCTGTTCACTGTATTACATCATTTACAATGAAAAATACAACTGACTTTTGGCGCCACTCTGTGGACATTTCACCTGGAAAATGGAGCTCACAGGTGTCCTTACATTCAACAATACTTCCAGCTTTGGCAACTCAGGGGCAGTGAAATGAATTTCGGTAAGCAGAGACCACAGCAGAAATTTCAATGTATTGTCGCCGAATTTAGAGTGTTATCAGTCTGTTTTAAATGGGAGGAAAAAATATTTTCCATATTTTGTTGTTGATATCAAAGGTTGTAGGTGACTTATCTATTGGTATTTTGGTAATAGTAATCTGTCACTTGGTAGAAGCTTGTCAAATTAGGCAGATGGCAACACAAACAGGTTGTCTGATGTGCCCTAAACTTTGAAAACCAAAACAAATCTATGCAAAGTGAAAAAAAGAACCTGCAACAAGGATAAACTGTTCATGTCAACCACAACGTGTTTTGTGTGGTGATTTATTGGCTGCCAAGAGCATAAATCACAAAACAAAATCTACATATACTTGGGCCTATACAGGTAAAGGTAATATTATTACATTTCAATGTTTGCTAAAAAAAATATTTGTTTACTGTTGTACACTAAACAATTTTGGTACTGTGATAGGTCGCCACTTGATGTTAAATGTAAAAATCAGGATCCTGTAGCAAAACCTGTTGAAAACTACTGCGTGAAATGTGATACATAATTTAAATAAAAGTTTGATGTTCTACATATACACACTCTGACGTTCACAACGCAAAGCTCCCAACCCAGTCCACCCAGAACATTTCTGAAAAATAAGCTGCAAAACCAGGTTGTTCAGAAATCATCATGGTATTGACATCAGAAATATAATTACAATAACATATAACCACCCACGCTTGCATATCAACGCCTATTCAGTATTTAGCAGATTGGTCCAACCTGATGAACCACAGTGTGATGTAAGCAAGTACAGAGAGCTTGTGCAGTCAAGGTCATTTAACATACTGTATATAAGTCTTAATGGTACAACAGCCAAAAGAGCCTGTTTAATTTAAGGATCAGAGAGAAAGACTGTTAAGAATGTATGTAAAAATGAGGCCTGAAGTAGGAAAACATTTGTCCACTGAGGAAAGAATTCCAGAGATATCTGCATCTTGTGTATAATTCTTTGTACAGTATGTATCCAGATTTCCACTTCTCCGTGTCACTGTTTACAATATAATTCTACACTACACTAAACAGATTTCAGGATGTCTGATTACATCGATTCCTAGAAAGGGTCTTGGACAGGAAAAGAGGCGAGCAGCATGTGTTAAGCATGCACTAAACATAAAGAATATGACAAACTGGAGAGTATATTTATGCATTTGCATATTCATAAGGCCTCACAAAGCAACCTGGCAGTGAGATCACAAAGCCAGACAAAGAGACATTTAAACTACTCAACATGATCAAAACATACAGTATGGTCAAAGCACCGCCGATGACCTCTCACCTAAATTACTGCTGGATCACAACAACATTGCCATGATGTGGTGACACTGGGAATTACAACAACTGAGATGCTCAGTTAAAGGGAATGTTCATCCAAAAATGAAAGTTCTGTCATCATTTACTTACCCTCATGTTGTTCCAAACTCTTATGACTTTCTTTGTGCTGTGGAACACAAAAGGACTTTTGAACTTTTGCATACAATGAAAGGGACTGGTGGTAATACAGTCAAGCAATATTCTCAGTGATTATTATTTAGTTTAATTCTTCCACTTTTATTGTATGAAAAAGAACAGCTTGCACATTAATATAATAGCTTTAAATAGTAATAAAATCGACTTTTTGTGTTTGTACAAGTTTGGAACAATATGAGGGTGAGTAAATTATGACAACTTTCATTTTTGGGAAACCTATCCCTTTAAAGACAACATGAAATTAACCCTTAAAAGCATGTGTAGGTACCTCTATAGGTATTTTCCAACACATTAGGACCCACATAATACATTTTCATGTATTGTTTTTTCTAAAATATGGCTTTTATTTTCAATTTTATAGCTTGTCGATATCATGAAACTAAACTTAAAAAGGTAGGAGTGTTTGCCTCGAGGTCAACTGCCTTCTCAAAAAACGCTGCCTTTTTACTTTTAGATCAAGATTGTGAATTGATGTCAGACTTTACTGTATTTGCAACCCCTATTCCGAAAAAGTTGGGACAGTATGAAAAATGCTAATAAATATTTGAGTAATTTGTCAATTATATTCACCCTTTGCTATATTGAAAGCACTACAACTACACATTATATGATGTTTTTCCTTGTGAATTTCATTTATTTATTTCGCCCCTTTTCTCTACAATTTGGAATGCCCAACTCCCAATGCACTCTAAGTCCTATTGGTGGCGTAGGAGAAATCTCAGTTACCTCAGTGTCTGAGACTGTCAATCCGCACATCTTATCACGTGGCTTGTTGAGCGCATTACTGTGGAGACATAGCACGTGTGGAGGCTTCATGCCATTCTCCGCGGCATCCACGCACAATTCACCACGCACCTCAAATAGAGTGACAACTCATGTCTTTAGTTGCTGAGCTACCCAGGCCCTCAATTTCATTGTTTTTTGAAAATGTACAGTCATTTACAATCTGATGATTGCAACACGCTCCAGTTGAGACAGGGGCAATTTAAGACTAATAACAATTTGACGAGTTGAAATAACAAAGCGATGTAAAAAAGGAGATGTTAAACAGACGAGGCAGTCATATCCTTCAAGAGCAAGGATCATTTGAGACTTGTCAATCTGCCAACAGATGCTTCAGCAAATAATCCAGCACTTTAAGATCAATGTTTCTCAAAGAGAAATTGGAAGGATTTGGGGCATTTCACCCTCTACAGTGCACAAAATATTTAAAAAATCTTGGATCAAATCTCGGTGCGCAAAGGCCAAGATGAAAACCATTTCTGAATGAGTGTGATCTCTGATCCCTCAGACGTCACTGTCTTAAAAACCATCATTCATCTGTGATGGATATCATGAACATGTGCTTGGGATAACTTTAGTAAACCTTTGTTAGTCAACACCACTCGCTGCTACAAGTTAAGACTTTACTGTGCAAAGCAGAAGCCCTACATCATTACTGTCCAGAAGCACTGCCGACTTCTCTGAGCTAGGCCTCATCTTAGATGGAAAGTAGAACAGTGGAACTGTGTTTTTTGGTCTGAAATTTTCCTCTTTGTACTCCAGGCCAAAGAGGAAAAGCTGTTATTAGCTGTTATTAGCATAAGGTCCAAAAGCCAGTTTCTGTATGGACCAGGAGTGTGTCAGTGTCATGTGTCATAGCACGGGTAACTAGCACATCTGTGAGAACAGAACAAATGCAGACAGATATGTACAAATTTTGGAGCAAAATATACTGCCATCCAGCACAGTCTTTTCCAGGGACGTGCCTGCATAGTCTAGTAGGACAACTTCAAACCACATACTGTCTGGATTGCAAATGCATGGCTGTGGAAGCAGAGAGTGTGGATGATAGATAGACTGCCTGCAGTCCTGAACATCTCCAATTGAGAATGTATGGTTTATTATGAAACACACCATACGGCAAAGAAGACCCCGTACAATTGTGCAGCTAAAAAATGACATAATGGATGACTGGGGGAAAATTCCACTTTCTAAACTTAAAGCTGTGTCTTTAGTGCCCAAATACTTAATAAGTATTATTAGAAGAAACAATGATGTTTCACAGAGGTAAACACTCGACTGTCTCAACTTTTTTGGAGCATGTTGCAATCATGTGATTCGAAATTATTGTACATTTTCAAAAAAAATGAAATCAACAAGAAAAACATCACTAAATGATCACTAAAAGAATCACTCCCTTTTGTTTTTATCAGCATTTGTCACACTGTTTCGGAATTGGCATTGTACGAAGTTGTATTTCCACAGTATTTGCAGGGGCCTCCTTTTCAATATTTTTCACAAAAATGCGACAGACTTACTCACAGCTTCTTAAATGTTTGTATCGCCAGGATACAAAACCTTTTTAGAGTTAAAATGAACCATATTTACTTAAAAGTTCCTGCTTTTATTTTCAATGATTCATCAGTGCATATTATTTATAACATATATATTATTATTATAATGTAATTTCTAATCTATATATTCTTATATTTTGTCCACCTATAATATGATTTTTATTTTCTACTGGTCTTGTGGATGAGGAACCTAATATTAGCCAACAATATCAAGCCATGCCAATCAAATAATGATGGATAGAATCAAGTCCTGTCCTACTTCACATCCATCTAGATATACATTTTCACTTGGATACATGTCACATTATGGAAGTTACATTATCTGTGAATGCCGTTTTATGTTGTGTTTAAACCCGTCTAACACTCCATTGAGTTCTATCTGAAATCTGACCATGTTTCGTGGGTTGGACAGCAGGAAGTGCTGAGCGACATGTGCAGGCAGCAAATTAAACAGAATCCGCTTATTGTCCAGCTTCACTTTCTCCATGTCATCTCTCTCTTCTTCTGCCTGAGAATATAATGCACACACACATGTTAATATTTAAGAAAATATTCCAGTAAGGCACTCTACAGTCACTTGAGAGTTTAGAGTTCATTATTACAAAAAAAAAAGTATTAATGTAGAAAATAAATAGCAATCCACCAGAGGGCACTGTTACTTCTAAAATAGCACGTAAATCACAGTGATGAAGCACTGTTGCTTATTTGCTAGTTTCAAACAGAACACATCACAATATAATCATATTAGCCAAAATACTTAAAAAGGTGCACTCAGTACTTTTTTCTTATTTAAATACATTATAAAAATATGTTTGTATGTTCTCGCAAGAACTTCCAGTTGTGTTGTGCATGTGTCAGTTCTCACTAGAACATGAGATTAAGCATGCATCAAGTGCGAGGACCTGTTGAATCGAAGTCGAAGTCATATCGCTTGGTTTAATCCACTCGAGTCATATGGACTACTTTTGTGTTGCCTTTTTGGAGTTTGAAAGTGATGGACCCTGTTGGCATATGTTGTATGTACAAAAACACCTCATACATCCTTAAAAAAAACTTTGTCGTGTTCTGTTGAAGAAATAATGTCATAAGAGTTTGAGACGACATGAGGGTGAGTAAATGATTAGACAATTGTACATTTTGAGAGAACTATACCTTTAAGGTCACATGACCAGGCAAACACTACTCACTGTAGGTCTGCAAGGATACTTTCACTCACCAGCAAATGATCTACAGCTAACTGCGAATAATGCATTCTTTTTACATTGGCATTGATAACTGAAAACTTTTGCCTATGCATTCTGCATCTACACCCCTATGTGTCTGTATGAGTCTCTGCCAGAGCATTACAAACAAAAAATGACTGCTCGCATATTTAATAAACAAACATGCAAGGGAAGAGGTATTCATAGATGGGATGTTTGAATGACAAGTGTTCCAATTCAGTGGAAATCTGTGAAAATCACATGGCTGATGCATCCTAGCCATTAGAAAACCCTAAAACACTAATGCACACACATAATTGCACCCACCTGAGTGGCCCAGAGGTAGTCCAGCCGGAGTTTGAGATCCAGTTGTCTGCAGTGGAGCACCAGTGCTCCAGAAAACAACAGCATTGCCAGAACCGGGTCATAGCCATGTGTATGGAAGAATCCACCACTACATACAGACACATACAGTATGACGACACCCCTTAAATCATTGGCAGATTAAATGGATAAATATGGAACTACGCATCCCTATAATCTTCGTGTTTAGAATGACTTACCCCATAGCCTCCCGATAGCCGCTGGTCTCCATGACGACAGTGTGTATAATGTTGAGAAGGATAAGCAGGAAGATCTTGGGTAGTGATGACACACGTAGGTACAGCGCCACAGATAGCAACGCCATCACACATGATAAAAATACGTATGGAGTGTATTTGCACACCCCAGAGTCCACGCCAGTCCCGTTCACTGTGACGACCATCATCATGGAGACACTGGAGTTCCCCTCCAGTGACCATGGTACACATCCCACCTGTGTAGGTACAGCAACATACACATTCAAATGGTAAATGCACCTTGAGCCTATCTATCCTAAATGTATAGCAAAGTTATACTTAAAGCATTATAATGCATTCATAATACTTTATAATACGTATTGTGATACATTATTGTTTTTAGAATAATTGTAACCACTTTTATAATACATTATAATTAGGGCTGTCAATCAATTAATTTTTTTATAGAATTTATTACATGCTATGCCAATGAATTGATCATATTTATCACAATTAATTAATAATTATATTATTATAAAAACATATATTATAAGAAATATAATTCACATAATTAAAATACATTACATTACTGCAGCAGACAAGAAAAGCATTGATGAAACAATACAAAAAGTCATTATATTGTTTATTTTTTATCTCATTGAACACATTCCCATCACTGGCCTACAGTCCAAATAAATCTATTTTCCAATTGAATTTATAAATCTGAGGTTGACTTTATGAAGGCTTTTCTAAGGATGTATTTATGTACACATGTGTCAGATGGATGATTTTGATGCATCTTACTTTGATTGCATCGGGTCACAAACACAGCACTTGGATGCTGTCAATTAAAAAACAGTTTGAAACTTAGAAAAACACGCCTGGAGACCCCTGCATTCAGAGTTGTGCTCCAACCAGCTGTGTTTGAATGCAAGAATGTATTTTCATCTTGAGCTGTCTGCTGAGGTACAGAAGCGCGTTGTCTGTTCAGCTTAAGTTAAAGGGTTACTTCAGGATTTAGCATTAAGCTTTGTATCAGTAGAAAACCAGTAGTATTTTCTAATTACCGAGCTCCCCCCTCTCATATCCCCCTGAGATGAGAGATTTATTTATTTTTAGTCTGGAAAAAAATCCTCCGATGACGCAAAAATCGTCATTTTGCGTCATCGGAGGATTTTTGGTCCAGAGGCTTAAAACTACAGCCAGTATTCCGCATGTTTTCACCACGCCCATATGGGGCGGGATCTCACTCACAGAATGTGAAGATAGTGTCAGCCATCTTTCTGTAGAAGCTAAGAAAACAGGCTCTTGCTCTGTGTAGAAAGTTTGTATACAAGTAGACTAATCACGATGGCGGAATGTAGTTTTGAAGTTGAAATGGCAGAAGGGGATTTCGAAGATCTGTTGCGAGAATCTGATGCTCGCGCTACCTGTACGAGCCGCAATACAGCGATGAACAGAGGCTGGAGCAGCTGCTGTAGCAGGGGAGCAAAACCTGCTTGGCAGGCAGGAGGAAGAGCCCGGCCAGACTCGAGTTGGGGCGGACTGGGGGTGTCAGTGCTCTCGCTGTGCGTCTATGGAAACAGATTACAGAAACAGAGAGTCCTATTGCTGTCGCGAATTTCAGCGATACTGGACGAGATCGCTGAATCCGCTGATGAAACTGCACCAATAACATGAGCATGTATAACTGAGCACCCAAGTTTTGTATCACACATGGACAGGGGAGTCCTGGAAACTTATTTTAGGATCCCGAAGATAAATTGGAAACGCCAGCCAAAGCCCGCAGGGACAAACGGACGGCTTAGTGTAAAGTGAGTATTTTGTTTGTTTTTCTTTTTGTTACTAAGACGTCATGTACAGAGTTTGGACACACGGAATTATAATGTTCTTCCCGCGTAGTCAGTCAATTTATCAACTAACTCACGATTTATAGAGTCACGATGTATCAAAGCAAGCATAGTTGTATCAAATTTTCAGATACTGCCACCTGTAACCGGTAGGCGTGGTTTGGGAGTGGCCTCGTAAGGGCAGCAAAGCAAGTGCATTCTGAGAGTTGTTGTCTTTCAGCCACATGTGTAAAAAATACATTTTCTGCCTTTTCTCTGTCTAGAATGCTTCAAATTCAAAAATAATTTCACATTTATAATACATAAATGACCAATTTTAAATACACATTCATCTTCCCAGAGGTGAAGTATCCCTTTAAGCTTACTGCCCCCTGCTGACTGAGACTAATAAAAAAATGAAGGCGGTACTTCATGCTTGAATTGCTCAATGGTAGGAAAAGTCCTTATTATGGTCGGGAGCGTGATTAAATGCATTAATATATTTAATCCATTATTTTTTTTTTTTTAATATAGGATACAACGGGGCTAAAGGCTTTGTGGGGTAAAAGGCTCCATTGAGCAACAAAAACTACTACAGCACTTTCCTAAACACCTGTGTGTCACTATACACTGGAACATTTTCCTCTTCCGTGAGACTATTGCGTGTAATGTCTAAAGTTTAATTTTGATTATTAATTTTTAAAGTAATAATTTTTCAAATGCTGTATATTTACAGTATGGAGTTAATGAAAATCCCTTAAATTAACATTCCTTTTGAGACAAAATAACTGTCCAATAAGTGAACGGATAGTATTTGGGGTAAAAAGACCCTCTTTTGCAAGGCCCCTATTAAGTATGTTGTTTTTTTAAGTGGGACGAATAGATTTGTTCTGAAAATGTTTCAAAGTGGGCTCATATTGACTCATATTGAATACTAATTAGTATGTTTATAGAATACTTGAGATGTAATAAAATGCCAAATGTGTTTGAAATGAAAAGGAAATGGTTGACTATTCTGAAGTAGTTATTTTGAGTAAGCATCATCTTAATTTGTCACTCAAAAAAGCATCTTGGTGTCTCAAATATTTGCATTAGTTGACAAATTCTGCCCTATAACTATTGGCCCGGAACCTACACTATATCAGTATAAACCCCCTGAGGACCTTTTACCCCAAGTGTGGGAGCTGTTTACCTGAAGTGTGGGGTAAAAGGCTCCCTCACCACCTTTTTTATTTTAAGGGAATTTTAATCGAAACAACCTTCCGTTTTTATTTCTTTACACACAAATGATGTTGCTCCATCAATAGTCAATATATAAGATTTTTTTTACCATAATACATTTTGTGACCAGAAAAAGCAACATTTCCTTAAGAGGTGCTTTTAGCCTCATTGTACCCTAATTTATTGCACTGAATCATTTATTGCACTGAATCATTGGTTAAATTGACAACCCCAGTTTACACTTTTAAAGAGTATAATGAATTATGTCACATGACCAACACCCGATTTCATGTCATATCATATGTTATCGTGTGTTACAACTATGTCTGTCAAGTGATTAAAATATGTAAGTGAACCCTCTCATAATTTTTATTATCTCTAATATGTAATGAAAGCTGCACTATGTAACTTTTGGTCCTCTAGTGGTTAAAAAATAAAACTGGATGTGTCTTGTGAAAAAACATTGTTTTGGCTGTGCTTTGGCTCTGCTCCTCTGCGTGGATGAATGTGGTTCAAGGGACCGGTGTACACTGGATACAGGACATCTTATCAGAGCGAATGGACAAATAAATAACGAAAGAAAGGAACAGACAGCTATCCGAAAACATATCATCTGAGCAGGTATGTGTTATATCTTATGCTGTTGTTTTGATTTATTGGAAACATTGATGTTTTGAAATAAATTACGTTACAAAAGTTAGACAAAGTTTGTGAGCATTAGACATAACGATTGCTAGACTGATAAGGTCAAACGTTGTAAAGTTTTTATAACTGCAGGATATTCTTGTATCATTAAGGCTGTTATCATATCCAAGAAGACCAGTCACACATGTCTGTCTCTCATCCGATCATCTCTTTATTTTTCTTTCTTTCAATTCGCATTAACTTGTTTTCATTTCCACAAACAGTTCCTTAACATTTTCCTTTCAACAGTTTCTTAACATTTTAATTTCAACAAACAGTTTCTTAACACATCCCTTTTTTCCTTTTTTTCAAAACTTTCTTGTGATATTTTCCATCAAAGCATTGTATAGCCCCCATTTCCTTCATTATATTATAGGTTCAGTCTATCAGGAGGTTTGTAAACCCTGCCCAATCTAGTGACACCTCCAATGGGGCGGAGATGCCTTCTGTTTCTCCACAGCATTCCTCTCTCTGTCTGCACCAGGTAAGATCTTGGTGTATGAGCTGGTCCGCATACAGATCCATATATCTGTTCCGTGGCGAGCCACACTTTCTGTTCAGGCTGAAGTTGTGGTAAGGGTTGTGACTTATGGCGGTAATAATAATTCACAGCTTGGTGTTTCCTCCCTTTCTCATACTTTTTTCTGAACTCCTGCATGTTCGGCCACCTGGGTTCCAGCTTCCCTGTGATTTGAGGTAACGTGGTGTGTAGACATCATCCCATGAGCAACTGGGAAAGGGAAAACCATTGCTCCATAGGTGTGCTCTTTAAGTCAGCAGGGCTTTGTGGTGGTCTTTGATTGTGCGTACAGCCATCTCAGCCTCTCCATTTGCTTGGGGATAATGTGGGCTGCTTGTAATGTGTTTAAAGTTACAGTCATTTGCAAACTTTTGGAATGTGTGTGACACAAACTGAGGTCTGTTGTCTGAAATGACCTCCTCTGGGATGCCATGGCGTGCAAAGGCTTCTTTGATTGATGTTACTATGACCTCGAAGACATAGTTTTCAGATGAGCCACCTCTATATATCTAGGGAAATAGTCTACGATGAGTTGTACGAGGTGTTCTTTGCCACTCAAAGAGATCCATGCCCACCTTTTCCCATGGATGTGCTGGAACTGAAGAAGGTAACAGTGGTTCACAGTGAGGGACCCTGCTCGACCATCTGCCGAATGTCTGTTGATATACCAGGCCACCACACTGAGTGCTGAGCTCTGGCACGACACTTTGTTATTCCTTGGTGGCTGTCGTGCATTTTCATCAGCATCTCTTTCTGTAGAAGCACTGGAATTACAAGTCTGTCTCCTTTTAACAGCAGATTGTCAGGCAATGTCAATTCTGCTCTCACCTGCCAATAAGGTCTCAATTCTTTACTCACATCATGTTTTCCAGGCCAGCCAGAGAGGCAGTGTTCCTTCAACTGTCTACAGATTTTAACACATTTTTGAGTACCTTTTTATCTGCTCTAAAACGACCTTCTTTCACTGGGAGAGAAGACACAACAGCATATACAAAGACATTTTTTTTTCTAACTGCAGGTCTGCTTGTGAGGGATCCCCCCTCAGAGGTGCACATTAAAGAATGTCTGCTGTGATTAAATTTTTACCTGGGACATGTTAGATGTCATAACTGAATCTAAACAGACGAAGGTGGAATCTGAGGACTTTGGGTGGTAGCTCATCAAGTCCTCTGCACCCCAGCAGTGGTATGAGAGGTTTGTGGTCAGTGAGTATAGTGAAGTTTAGACCTTGTAGATATGAAACCAGTCTTTGACACGCCCATGTCACAGCCAGTGCATCTTTTTCAATTTGCGCATAGCGCTTCTCTGTGTCTGTTAGACTCCTGGATAAGTATGTGACTGGTTTCCATGTGCCATCATTTTGTTTCTGTCAATACACCCCCTAACCCGTAGGAGGATGCATTTGCTGCAACTTTTGTCTCTCTTTCAGGGGAGTAAGTAGCCAACACTTTTGGTGAACTCAGTTCCTCTTTCAGTTTGCGAAAGGCACATCTCTGTGGTTCATCCCATACCCATTAATTTTTCTGTCTGAGCAGTTCTTTCAGTGGCATGGTGAATGAATCCAGTTGTGGTAAAAATTTGGCAAGATAGTTGGCCATCCCTAGAACTCTGTGTAAATCTGCCACACACTTTGGTTCGGCATGTGGAGGATAGCACTGACTTTGCTTGGGTCTGGCACAAGGCCATTGGTTGTGATTTTGTGCCCACAAAAAGCAGTTCCATCTTAGCAAACTCACATTTTTAATTTAGTGTGAGACCCACTGACTGAATTTTTTTCAAGACACTGTGCAGGCGGTAATCATGTTCAGCCTTGTCTCGCCCAAAGATGAGGATATCGTCAGCATGACAAATCACTCCGCTGTAGTCCTCCAATTGTTGGGACATTCATCTTTGAAAGTGTTCAGGTGCTGAAACAATTCCAATGATTGAAGACATATCTCCCAAATGGAGTGATAAATGCAGTGAGTGGGACTCATGGGTGAGGGCGATCTGCCAGAAACCTGATTGTGCGTCTAGTTTTGTGAATAATTTGCCGTCTGAGAGCATGGCTAATGATTGATCGACGGCTGGAAGAATGTGGCGTTCTCGTTTAACCCATTTGTTAAGGTTTGCTAAATCCACACATATACGGATCATTCCGTTTGGGTTGGGCATGACCACCATCCCTGCACACCATTCTGTAGGGCTGCTCACCTTTGAAATGACTCCCATTCTCTCCATTCCTTGTGGTTCCTCCTTCACTTTTGCTCTTAGAGTTATGTAAACACGGCGGGGTGCTGATAGGGCATATGGTGTTGCATCCTTCTGCAGTTTGATGTTATACAGCTCCTGTAGCAACCCTAGACCTGTAAACACTGACGGCTAAGCAGTAATGAAGTCATTGTCTTGTTTTGTGACTGCTTCATTGTGGTGAATCAGGTTTAGGTCCTCTATTGCTGGTAATCCCAAGAGTGGTTTCATGAGCTTATTTACAACATGCCTTCTTGGGTGCATCTGTGTTGCACTCAACACGGTCTGAAAACACCCTTTTACATCAAGGATGTTGCACCCTGGCCCATACAGTACTTTTGATGGTGTCTTTAACTCACCAAGTTTGTTGGTTTGAAAATGGTCTCTGGTACAGCAGTCACAGCTGCCTCAGTGTCCAGTTTAACATTGACAGGAGCCCAATTCACTGCAACAGTTTCTGTCCATTCTTTAACCAGAGCTGTAAACACTTCCCAGAAAAATGCATAGTCTTCCTCCTCAGCATATTCAATCTCTTGTTGTGAGACAGAGTCAACTTTGTATGTGTGACATGTAGCTGCAAAATGGCCCTTTTTTCTAAATTTTCGCTGGACAGTCTTTCCAAGAATGTCTATGCCTTGCCCTATATCTGCCACAGTCTTTTTTGTGTTGGTTTCCCTTTTCTGTCAATGTTTTTGTCTGTTTTTCTTTGTCTGTCATGTTGGAATGTTTTGTTGATCATCCTCTTACCTCTGATTGTATCTAAATTCAAGCTATGTGTAACCGTTGATTCTGTAACAGTGTACCACTGTTATAAAAGTCTCTGTGTTTTCTCCGATTCCTGACATCGATGGTTAAACTGTGCACGTTCGTATATGACATTATGCTTCTACAGCACTGTCATATTTCTTTCTATCTGACTCACTCAGCGGTAGAAGTGCAAGGATGTCATCTGCTTCATCCCCCATAGCGTAGAGTAAGAAGTTGATTTGATATTCCTCAGGTTTTGTACTCAGGCCGGATGCCAGATGAAAGCGTTCAAAATGTCTTATCCACCTTGGAAAATCTGCTGAATTGGAGAAATTGAACAACTCATGGCGTGTTATTTTTTCCGGAATCCACACTGCTCCTTTGAGTTTCACGCACGATTCTTTCAGTTTTCAAACTCAGTTTTTGGAGTTCTAACTGGTGTGGTCCGTTTTGACCTACAATATGGGTCCATTTCTGACACCATGTATCATTAATGCTGTTATGATATCCATGAAGACCCGTCACACATGTCTGTCTCTCATCCGAACATCTCTTTATTTTTCTTTCCTTCTTTCCGCCCCACACTGCTCATTCATTGTGGGTATGGTAGTCCCTATCAGTACAATGTCTGGCCAAATAGACCACGGTAGTAACTCATTTATAGATTGTCATTGTTACCATCCAGTGGTCAACATCATTTCAAGACTTACATGTCCTTGGCAAGCCTGGGACTAAAGGATTAATTTACATAAATGATTGATGTTATAAAGAAAAATACACACTTGTGCTAACAAGTAAAAAGTTCTGTAATGATTGTAATGATTATTATAATTATTGTTTTCACTGCACACACACAGACGTGCGTGTGTGTGTGATTACACAACTATACATAAATCATATAAATAAAATATTTTACCTGTTGAGTAAAAAAAAAGCCAT
The DNA here is from genome assembly GCA_032164185.1 of Moxostoma hubbsi. Classification (NCBI taxonomy): domain Eukaryota; kingdom Metazoa; phylum Chordata; class Actinopteri; order Cypriniformes; family Catostomidae; genus Moxostoma; species Moxostoma hubbsi. Next base: position 25,575,104 of record JAVLUX010000022.1, read on the forward strand.
CTCTGGGTTGCATTTAAATCCTTTCAGATCTTGGAGTTGGGAAGGAGGTATTGCCCCAAGTGAAGGAGTTCAAGTACCTCGGGGTCTTGTTCACGAGTGAGGGGACAATGGAGCGGGAGGTTGGCCGGAGAATCGGGGCAGCGGGGGCGGTATTGCATTCGCTCTATCGCACCGTTGTCATGAAAAGAGAGCTGAGCCGGAAGGCAAAGCTCTCGATCTACCGGTCAATTTTTGTTCCTACCCTCACCTATGGTCATGAAGGTTGGGTCATGACCGAAAGAACTAGGTTGCGAGTACAAGCGGCCGAAATGGGCTTCCTCAGAAGGGTGGCGGGCTTCTCACTTAGAGATAGGGTGAGGAGCTCAGTCGTCCGCGAGGAGCTCGGAGTAGAGCCGCTGCTCCTTTGCGTGGAAAGGAGTCAGTTGAGGTGGTTTGGGCATCTGGTAAGGATGCCCCCTGGGCGCCTCCCAAGGGAGGTGTTTCAGGCACGTCCAGCTGGGAGGAGGCCTCGGGGAAGACCCGGGACTAGATGGAGAGATTACATCTCCACACTGGCCTGGGAATGCCTCGGGGTCCCCCAGTTAGAGCTGGTTAATGTGGCTCGGGATAGGGAATTTTGGGGCCCCCTGCTGGAGCTGCTGCCCCCGCGACCCGACTTCGGATAAGCGGTTGAAGATGGATGGATCTTGGAGTTGATGCCACCTCTGAAAAGCCAAGCCGATGTTGATTTTATTACGGACTCTGACGTTTTCCCTTTTTGCTTGTAGACTCTGCTCTGTTAGATGTTTCTTTGTTTTTATAACTGGCGATTCCCTGTAGGTTTGCCGTTCTGAATTATCTATGGTAAATTTTTCTTGTTTGTTGTGACAACAAATTTTCAGCTTTAGCTTCTTCCATACACGTGCTACAGAAGTCGGAAATTATTTTCTCTGTGTACGGATATGACGTGACACACACGGGCGAATGACATATGTATGCAATTTCCTGCGAAATCCGTCCTAACAGCTCTAAAATATAAATAACTATTATAGGTTTATCAAAGTGTATTTGGGTAAAGACATGGTTTGGAAGACGGATTTTTGTTGCACTCTCTCATTAATAATATTTTGTTGTTTTTTAACAAAACAAAAGTGACAGTATAGCTTTAAGATGTTTTGCCACTGATTACCCAAAACCCTTCACATTTGTGCATGTACAAAAGATGCATTTGATTGTGGGTGATATTTCATAATTGCTGAGGTTCTATGAATTCTATAATTATGAAATTTTACAATTTAAAAAAAATATAGAAACAAATCATAGAGAACAGAATGATACACTTATAATATCAAATTGTTTTAATGCATTAGCAACATTAAAAAAATTATGTGTTCAACATATTTAAAATCCCATGTGTTACCTTTAACGGCCCTAGTTATAATGCATTTGTCTTTACTCCTGGACATAACTACTCCATAGGTTAAGTGTTAGAAAAATTAGTAACTGTGATTACAATTATTTATAAAAAGATCAAATGCATTACAAAAGTGTATTATGAGGCATTGTGAATACATTTACAACACATTATATGTGCAGGCTTCAAATAAACCGTTACCACAATGTCTAACGGATAAAGAACTGAATCTGTCATGGCCCAACTTGGTGAAATTTTAAACACATTTGCACAATAGTCACTCTCTGCAACTGTACACACAAACTCACCACACACCCCTGGGTCACGGAGTACATGAGCAGCACCAGAAAGCCGCACAGGACCGTTCTGATCTGCAGGGTCAGGCAGTCAGGAGAGCACTAAACACACACACAATTCAGTGAATGTGTAGAGCAAAGACATACTAGATTTGTTAGAAAATGTGAGTTGTGCTTGCCCATACAAAAGTCACTGCCACAGTGCTAGGGTGTTGTGGGTGGTTGCCAGAGCACTGCAATGTGAATGGTTTTCAACATGTTCCAATACAGTTGCTAGGATATCCACCTGAGTGGTTGCTAGGGCATTGCTATGTGTTTGGTGGGGTGTTCTGGGTTACTGCTAGGTGGTTGCTTTACTTGGCCAAGTCAAAAGAGCCCACCACAATTCTCTATGATATACTGATCTATAGGATGCACAGTTTGAGGTATACATCACGTCCGAAGCTCAAACGGTACAAGACAAGTTATGAGCCGTAGTTTAAAAGGGGGTTTAAAAGTTTAGGGGATGTGTCAAGGAATGCAGAGGCAGGACCCAATAGCAGAGTTAAAAAACAAGGGGGAAAAACAATAAACATACACTACCCCAAAGGGGAAAAAACAAAGGTAATATAATCCAGGCTGGGGCAGGGAAAACAAGAAACAGGATTGATCAGACCGAGGTTGGGATGGGAATAATAAAGAATCAAACAGATTAACGGGACATGTGATGTAAATTAACTAATAATAAGCAAACAAGGAGGTAGGGTATGATGTATGACAGAGAGACATGTGGCGATAAAGAAAAAAACAAATCCATGTGCTCTCACAAGACAACAAAACACCGGAATGGCATGAGTGCACATCGGCAAGACAATGAGGCAACATACGCCCATGCCAACCAACAAATGAGATGAGAGAATGCATAGCAACGGTAAACACAAAAAAAAGTGATGCCACGCATTCTCTAACTAAACGAAACCTGAGTGTACATCGCGAAGCAAACGCCATGCGATGCATGTAACAGGTGACAAAAACAATACAGGACACCTGTGCGAGAGTTCGGCCACACACACATTAGACAACTTAGACCGAAGTGACCGAACCTCAGCACAACATGAAGGCAGCTCGCGACCCTGGTGTGTTTGCGAGAGACAGACAAACTATTGACGTGAATGTATGCTGCGAAGATGACAAAAGTGCTATGCACCCACATCAATAACAGACAGACATGGAGCACGAGTGTCTGGATCCTGACACAGACTGAAACCAAACCAGACAGAAAGTCAGGATCCAGACACCGTGCTCCCGCATGAAACATGACAGACCGAAGAGCGCACGGCAGGGAACAGAACCGTAACAGTGAGCTCACACAAAGATAGACAACGAAACACAAGACAGACATGGGACTATAATGCCAAGGTCCAGTCAGACAAAAACCCAGACTGACAGAGTGACAGGACTGTGACAGGATGTTCAAATCCTTAAAACTAAACATGAGCAATGATAATAGTGATGCTGGTCTCAGCATGCACCAGTAAATATAAAGTTAAACAGCTAAAACCAATGTTTAGTTCACAAATGCACTTGCTGCTATCATGCCTATGACACCATTGCTAAATAAAGCCCAAAAAAACAATGCCTTTATTGTCACCTTGTGTGAGTGTTTTACCTGCACGTGAGTGATGTGAAGGTACATCACACTTACAGTGTGGAAACACAAACAAAGAACCAGCAGAATCACAACCAGAAGACCTCTACAGGAAAGAGAGAGAGAGATTACATGCAAATGATTATGCATGAGTGTGTGTGTTGTGCGCTGTAGTGACCTCTGAGGACGTGAAATGTGTAATCAATTTAGTGTCTAGCTGACAAAGTAAAGGTGTGTGGCTGTTGGGGAGGTGGGGGGAAATGGAAAGTCTCAACAATGCTAAAAAAAACAAACGTGTGTGTGTGTGTGTGTGTGTGTGTGTGTGTGTTACGTACTGAGGAATGATGAGAAAATAGACGACTGCAAAAAATGAAGTGAGGACGAGAGAGATGACCACAGCGCTGATAAAGGCATCATCGTACACTTGTTGATACTGAGAGAGAGAGAGAGAGAGACCACAGCAATTACACATTTAGTAGATCCATATGTGAATGTGAGTGCGCATGCGAACATGTGCTGGGTCATGTCTTTTTGTAGGTGTCACAAAGAACGCGTGTTTGTTTCATTCTAGAGCGAACTGCGAGAGCTCAATGCACTGATTTGTGCGTCAGTTTTATTAGAGTATAAAAACCATCATCCCCCCTTTACACAACAGCTAGATGCAATGTCATTATCCCACAGAGAGCAGGGAAAGCCACCGTGAGCTCCTGCACACGTGAGAGAAAAAGCGAGAGAGAAAGTGTGTATGTCGTGCGTCTGACAGATATTCCCAAATCATTACTGTTGCCCCCATTCTGTTAGGGTGGGCGGATGCCTCACATGAGGGATCAGAAAGGAGTGTGGAATGAGGAAAGGAAGAGACAACAAAGCAAATGAGAGAAGAGAGAGAGAAAGATGAGGGGTGGAGAGGAGTTTGAAAGTGAGAGTAGAAATGGTGTCACGAAGCGCCACAGAACATTGCGGAGGATGTGTGCATGTGAGGAAATTCTTCACTCCTTCTCCCTCACATTTCGCAAAGTCATTACTGATAATACCACTGATCGAATACTGCTGTATAAACATTTACCCATAAACAGGGATGGGCTGAGACAATAAGTGACATTTATGTTAAGGAAAAACCTTTAAATATTACTGTTAACTGTCTCATTGTGCTCTATAAAATGTTGCCTATCTGGCCTGCATACACCAGGATCTGCAGCCCAAATCGCCGGCCTAATGATGCATAGCAAAAAGATGCTAATATTGTTTAATTTTTTTTCTCAATGAATATGTTTCTTAAGTGTTTCTAAATAGGACCCAACTGAAATAATAATTATTATTATTTTCCCCTAAATCCTATTTTTACCATTTTATTGATTTTTTCTTCAGAATTCTACAGAGCCCCTTAAGTGAACTTTACGGGATATCCAGAGATTAATGCGAGCACACAAGAAACTTTTACAAGTGAATTAGAAAATTGCCACGTGAGCAAGAGAAACTTCCCATGCGCACGAGAAAACGTTGGCGTGCTCACACGTTACAATTTCCAGTGAATGATTATTTAATTTCCTTTTGCATCAGCGCCATCTCACGGAGAACGCGAGTGCATGGGTGCACATGCATTGATAGAGATATATTTTAAACTTGGCCAAAAAAAGATAAGTGCCCATTTATTAGTATTTATGATAATCCTTGTATGTGGCAATTCACATTAAATGGATTCACAGTAATCCTGAGGTAACACATGTAATGCATTAAACCAGGAGTGTACAAACATGTTCTACAGGGGCCAAATTCAAAGATAAATAAGGTGTAGTGGGCCTCGTCGTTATAATAATATAAACAGCTTGATATTGCATCATCTTTTATTGTATGCCTAATATTATGCAAGCTTTAATCACATTTGATTAAATTACATTTCTCTCACTAAAAACACTTATAATAGAACAGTGATGCAGAGTCAGAAACTAAGGTTGGCTCGGGACAAAAATACCCCCAAAAGTGACAATAAAGTACCCTATCTTCAAAATGTTTAGGCAAAAACATGCCCTCATTTCAATAAAAACATTTTTATTATTTTTATACCATTTGAGACAGTTCTTAAAATTATACATCAAGTATAGCATTAAAACAATCAAATAAAATATGTTTTGAATAAAAGAATGACACCGTACATTTTAATTTGTTTAGAAACAAATTCCCTTATAAACATTAAAAATGTCCCTGAAAATTAAATTTAGTGGCCAAATATTTGCCCCTTTATGGAAAAGTTAATGCAGTAATGTAATATATATTATACTGTGTAAGAGCTTGTAACTTTAAATATCCATTGGATTTAGCACTTTTATTTTTGATATCTTTTCATTGTCACTGCAAAGCACTAGCAGATTTCGGTGTGATGCATAACAATAATCAGAATAAGTTAAATTTAAAGCTATTACTGTTTATTTATCAGTAATTCAATCATAGATTCTGTTCTGTTGTTATTTGTGTTACAATTACGATTGTTATTGACTGCACTCCCTTTTCTTTGGTTACGCAAGAGACATGCGAGTGCATTAAACACTCTCTCTTTTGTCATAACTCTCAAATGGTGCTGAGAAATCTGTGAATAATTTTTCACGTTTCAATGAAACATCAGAACGAACCAAATCACTACAATTAATTAAACTTCCCAGAGCTACAGAATACATTCTAGGAGATTGTGCTCAGCTTCCGCGGCTATGCACGCTCAATAAACTCAATGCACAATGGCAAGTCAACATATTTGTAAGATGCATGGTATTGGGACATTTTATCGAGAACGAATGCATGAGCAAAGTATTTAATCTTATACCTGTCCTATAACAAATGCATCATTCTTTCTGAATGGCATTTCATCAGTGGAAATCTGGAGGATTACAAAATCTTGAACATTTGGATGAATCTGGGCACCATTTGGACGCCCCTCCATTAAACCAAAATGAGACGATTAATTAAAATCATGTCATGAACATTAAACTACAAAACACAATACAACCCCTAATCTCTGTATAAATTATATATATGGTGTTTCACTGGATGTAAACTGTTCAATAATGGTCAAATGCATGAGTATGTGTATCTATGTTAAGATGACATAAATACACTATATTTAGGCTTCTATTCCATGTTGCAACCTCTTGAAAAAAGCGATAAACATCCAATCCAAAATTCCCACCACTGCAATTCCCGTCCACTGTAACGATGACATAAACGGACAACATCTAAATATACACCGGGAATTGTAACGCTTGAGCATGCAAACGTTTTTTTCTCCGCAAAGGTCTCATAAAGGGCTCCGCAGAATTCAGATTTTTAAAGTAATTTAATTTCAGCATCAAAATGGTGACTAATAAAATTAATTCCTAAAACTATTAACAAATGAAAATAGAACAATTACTTTTCTACATACCATTGCATTTGTATTTACCAATCTTTTATTCAGTACAACAGCACTCTCGCTTGTCTTTTATTGCTTAATTATTATTATTATATTACTACAATGAATATTACATTTTACTATACAGTTGTAATATATTTCTGTCACAATTTCTTCAATTTCAGGCATTTAGCTTTTATTTTGAATCAAGCTTTTATTTTAATGTAAGCTTTTATTTTGACGTGTTTTTGACAAAAGCTTCACACCTCCGGATAAACAATTCACTATTGTTCGCTACATGGCCCAGTATGATCGTTAAAGTACAAATGTTGTGATTGAATTCTATAAATATATATTCTACACATGTTGTGAGCTTTACAGTCTTCACAGAGCTTCACAATCTGAAACAACACATACGTACTGCATGATTCTTAGTGAATGTGGAGTTTCCAGTGCATGAGCGGTTGGCTGAAGATTACAGCCTATTGCAGTTTAATAACAACACTAAGCAATATCACAATTTTAATTTGATTAATTGTGCATTCCTTTTTTTTATTTTTATTAAATATGTCAAATTTGTGTGTGAGAATTAGGAAGCAGTCGTGTGTCAGTCAGATGGCGAATTGAGTCAGTACAAGCAGTACTGCAGAAACACTGTTATCTTGACGTCTTTTTTATTTTAGTATCGACTTGGTAGTACAGGTACTTTTGACATCCCTAGTCCCAACTGTGAAAAATCCCCATACACCTTATGTCCAGTCAATCCCTGTCCGTAATCCATTCCCTCTGCAGCTTTGTGTATGTGTACTCACTCTCTGCTCTCTATCTCTGCTTCTGTATGTGAGGGTAATGAAGTTGAGGTCTGCTGTCTCGGACTCTGTCTGTCGTGCTTCTATCAGACGGCCAATGTAGCGGTTCACTCTGGTCCCCGGGGAGTTCTGCACCATGCCCGCTGAAAATGAAGTCCGACTGCGCAGTTTCTCTGAAGCTGTGCGCAGGGCTCGTCTCTAGAAACCCATTGAAAAATTCTGTCACATTTCTGAAATACCTCATGCAATGTTTTTTTTGTTTTTTTGCAACAGAATCCATTTATGAGGACAGAGATGAAAGAAACAGTTCACTCAGAAATGTACTCAAACTCACCTTGTATGAAAATGGGCTTTAAGTTCATGAGTGCACTAGGCGAAGCGCAACAACAACAGTGCGCAATGCCTTATCTAATATTCTTCTAATATAAAGGCAATTTTCGTGCCAGCGCAAAGTGCAAGTGGGCATGGTGGGAGTATTAGCGCTATCTGTGGGAGTATGCGTGCAAACTTTTGGTGTATTGTACATGAATGAAGTGCTGCAAGGAGCAAATTGCTATTTTCCTGAGAAGTAGGTCATTGTGCTAAGACGTTTTAGAAATGCCTATATTCTCAGCGCAAAGTGAAATATCTGTTTCTGCATTTGAATTTTGGAGATTCCACCAGCATGTGGTAATAAAGTACTCTTGTAGCCATTTTATGAAACCAATATTTATAAGACTTGTGTTAAGTTCATGGTTTATTTGTCAATTATTATATATATGTAATCAATCTTAATTCGTGGGCAATGGAGTAGTCAGGAGACAATGAGGCAAGTTCAAGGTCAGTCTTTTCATTCTTCTCCTTAAACACACAATTGACAGTAACCGTCAATAACAAAGAAATAGTTTTTAAATGCGCTTTAAATAATAAACACTCTCTGTTCAGGGCTGTCGTGCTCTCTGTTTACTCTCTCCCCTCTCTGACACTCTGCCTTTTCAGGACTCCCTCCACCATCACTATAATGAGAGACAGGTGTTAGAGATAATTACAACCCAGGTGACGAGCCTTACTGCTCTCCCTCTTGCGTAGACAGACACATGGCCACACCCCCATGCCACATATCCCCACCACTGACTCAGGCCGGAGCAACATCTCATACCTCTCATACTGCAAACAGAAGGGGTTCGAGCCACTTATCCCAATTCTTAGTGTCTTCGTGTACGAACTTCTGAATCGTGTTTTTTGAGGTCTAATTAAATCATTTGATCAACCTGTTGGTTTGATGGGGATAAACACTGGTGCGAATTAATTTAATGCCTAATAATTCATGAAGTGTACTGTGACAGGGTGGAGGTCATGATTTTACACACCCGGTCCCTTATCAGGCTAATCAAGCCTCCGAGAGGGATAAAGGCCGACTGCGGATGATGGTGCGAAAGCGAGAGAACGTTTACTGGCAGCTGTCCCTCCTATGTGTGTGTGTTTGTGTCTTTTAGTTCTTTATTAAAAATATAATTTTTATTAGGTCCAGGTTTTATTAGGTATTTTCTTTCTTTTAGAAAACCACGCACATACCCGCATAAATGTATATGCATAATCAAGCGAACTAAGCTCCATTACGTTATTGTATTGAGTGTGGTGACAATAAATGGGTTATTCCCGAACTCCATCAGTTCTACATTGAAGTCTCTTACCGGACACCACATAGCGGATCTGTAATCCACCAGCATATAAAATATAAATGGGACAAATAATTTTTTCAACAGGGAATAGACTGTATAATAGGATGCTAAAGGTGGAATAACTGGAGAAGAATCTCAGAATTGAATTGCACTTGTCCCAGCCCATTGGCGCTTTGCACATGCAATTTCACCAAACACAATTGCGCCTAGATTTAACGCATGCATGCACAAAAATACCAACACCTAACTGACTTTGCGCGAATGACTGTGCAAAGTGTGTGCTTACCACTTTTAAAATAGGGCCCACTAAATTGATCAACCTATCATGCTACAAAAAGGCACCATAAAATCAGACCTTACTCATGCGCTACATTCTAAGTATTCAAGCACTGGCTTTTGTTGCTAAAGCTGGTGCGATGTGCCTTGATACACAGACTTTGGATGTGCACATGCACAAATAACATATGAGAGCCTATGAGAGTTACTTTTATTATGCTTTAATGTCCATTTTGGAGTTTGATAGTCGCTGGTCACTATTTGCTTTCATTGTGTTGAAAAGAGCAGCATGAACATTTAAAAATGTCTTCTTTTGTGTACCACGGAAGAAATGAATAGGTGTTGGAATGACATGAGATTTAGTAAATAATGACATAATTTTTCATTCTCACTATTAGGATTAGGGAGAAAAAGAGCTCTAACAGTGTTCTAACAATGCAACGCTCACATATACATTTACAGTGCATACAGTATATCAACACAGTGACAGATGGATGTTCAACATATCTCAGCATATTTCTTTTACACATACAATGTTGATGAGATAATAATTATACACTGACTGATACAAATCAAATCAAAACACACACACACACACACACACACACACACACACACACACACACACACACACACACACAGTCAACCATGATGAGAACTGTAATTCTGCAGGTGTGATCTGCGTGCAGTAATCCACTCTGAAGAACAGCCATTAGAGTGGACCAGATTAAAACAGAGTGAATGTGATTTGTGTGGTTGTAAAAGGTGATTTAGGGTCTTGGATTATGAAGTATTGGAGGATTGTACAGATTGTTCTGTTATAGGTAACACTCACTCACACACTCTATACAATCCAAAAATGGAAACAAAGCAATGATGGCAATATATACAATTTTTGTTAAGATGGACATGTAAATATTCACACACCTTGTCATCATCTTCACAGGTCATGACATTGGAGAAAGGGATCTCAGCCTTGAACATCTTTCTGCAGTGCATGAGCTGCACCAGCAGATAACACACTGTCTTAAACTTCATCCTCTTCGCTGGCTTTATGTCTGATAGGATCAGCCCAGGGAAAACCTGCAGAGAGAGAGAGAGAGAGAGAGAGAGAGAGAGAGAGAGAGAGAGGATGTAATGTGGAATGCAGATGGAGAAAAGCTTTACTGAATGTGTTAAAATGGCTGTGGTAACCATTGTCTAAAAATAGAGGAAGTGACTCAAAAGAAATTATATGAAAAAGAAGCCCTTAAATCCATTTCTAAAGAACTCCTGCACTGGGAATTGTGTGGGGCCTATTGATTGTGCTTGCGTGGATCATTTTATTGCATTATACTTGTCGCTCTTATCTGAGAGATTTGGTTTGATGCCAATGCAGTTAAGTTGTTGCAAATTCAAACCTCTAATAGATAAAGTCAATTCTCATGGTTTTAAAAGACCCTGTGATGTGTATCCAATTGAAACAGGAAATTAGGGTGGGACATATCGAAGGGATCATCCCTTTTTAATTAACATCACAGTTGTGAACCATGATGTGCTGCTTGCTTGATTTGGATGAGCCCATAAATGCGTGATGAGTCATCAATATTGTTAGTCCATTTTTCAAAAGAAAGACAGACTAAAGACAGACTGAAATCTGCTAAAAGTTGATTTTGTTAACCTTTGGGAGTGCACTAGCATAGATGGCATCAAAGCCAATAGAGATGGACTAATAGACCAAATCTTTTTTTGGTTTCATAGTATCATGAAAGTAAGTCAAACATGAAAGGAACTTTGCATTTCTTCTGAAAATTCGAACTTAATGAGCACTTTCATTAACAGTTGCTTTCAGGAAATAAAAAGTGTATGCTCCTGTTGAAGCTCATGAGGAACTAATTTGAGACTAATTGTCCTTAAAAACAATATGAAGTATTTACTTTCTGAATAAATGTATCAGGTCCTATTATGCATCAGTGCACATTATTCTAAAGAAAAGAATGTTAGTTTTCATCATCTTTCATCAAAATGTATGGGAGACTGAGACACAATTGGATCCTGCCAGTAGATAGTCAGCTATAGGTTGTTCTGTAAATATAAACATTAAAACTGTTCTAAAACACAAAACAATTAATTAACAACAGCAAAAAAGGAAATGGTAACATGAAACCATTTTCTTGCTCTCAGTAATTATTCAAACTAAGTTATTCTATTAAAATACCACATGTAAAACTCATGTGACAACCTGCCCCAGCCTTAAAATGCACTTGTCCTAAGAACAAAAAGTTCAACCTTTTGATAAAATGTAAATGAATCCCAATGTTGGATTTTCATTGTGTTCACTTTTTTCCCCAACAGCTATTACAAAAAATCTGATACTATTGTAATTTTAGTTTTGAGTATAGAATTAAATATAATAACAACAATTCTGCCTGCAGTAGGTGTTTGAAACCAGTGCACAAAACCATAGTTAGAGAAAGCAAGCATTTTTCAATCGGACTTTTGGCTCAGACATAGTAACTGAGAAATGGCCCTTATAACTTTCCAGTGTAATAATTAACATGGTTCTTCCTTAATCATTTTTGTCCTTCTCAAAAATGACTTTTCTTTTCTGCTTGATGCAAGGTCATGTAGGTGGTGAAAAATTATATTAACCAATAATATCATAAAATCAAGTCCCGTCCTACATCAGTTCCCCTGTACTTTCTGCTGATAATTGACTTGGATGTTTTTGTACCTTGCGTCTGTGCGAGGGCACAATGAAGAAGGTCTCGATGGCGTGTTTGCTGAGGAAAGCGTGTCTCTCGTGGCCATAGCCTGGCTCCACCTCATAATCTCCATTTAGATATTCCAGTGTTGCCCTAGTGATATGAACCTTCCTATTGGGGGAGGGGCAAATTATTACACTCTTCCTTTTCAGCTCAACCAGTCTTCACTACATAAAGTAATGGCAAAAATATCTGAATGTGAATATCTGACAGGTCCTAAATGTGACTCACCCAGGCAGTCCTCCAGCCTCCATCATGTTGGCCAGTGTGACATCATTAGACCAGACATCATACTGCCATTTGCGCAGCCCCAGAACACCACACAGCACACGGCCCGTGTGCAAACCAACACGCATATTCAGGTCCACCTCGGTTGCTTCTACAACAGATCTGATTATACACGCACAATCAAAATAAACAAAATGTTAAATGTAACTTAAGAATTTTGTGTATGTTTGCTGGTCTATTTGACTCTATACTGGCACCTATTGATTTTAATGCAACATAAAAATAACACTCCCCTCTCCGGGAACCAGCACCTTATCGTGGTGGAGAGGTTTGTGTGCCCTTATGATCCTGAGGGCTGTGTTGTCTGGAGCCAGGTGCTCCTGGTAGGGTCTCCCAAGGCAAAGTGGTCTCAGGTGAGGGGCCAGACTAAGAATGGTTCACAAAGATTCCATGGAAAAAACGGCAAGAGGAGGAGTTACCCTGCCCGGAGGAAGCCCGGGGCCCCTGTCTGGAGCCAGGCCCAGATGGAGGGCTCTTTGGTGAGCGCCTGGTGGCCGGGCTAGTCACGGAGCCCGGTCGGGCACAGCCCGAAGAAGCAACGTGACACCCCCCTCTACATCCCTTGGGCCCACCACCCATTGGAGAAACCGCAGGAGTCTGGTGCGCTGCCATATGGGTGGCAGTGAAGGCCGTGGGTCTCGACGGACCAGACCCAGGCAGCAAAGGCTAGTTCTAGGGACGTGGAATATCACCTCACTGGGGGGGAAGGAGCCGGAACTGGTGAGAGAGGTGGAGCGTTACCAGTTGGATCTGGTGGGGCTTACTTCGACACACAGTTGTGGCTCTGGATCCATACTCCTGGATAGGGGATGGACTCTATTCTTCTCTGGAGTTTCCCATGGTGTGAGGCGACGGGCGGGTGTGGGGATACTCACAAGTCCCCGGCTGAATGCCGCTATGTTGGAGTTTACCCCGGTGGACGAGAGGGTCGCCTCCCTTCGCCTACGGGTTGTGGGGGGGAAAACTCTGACTGTTGTCTGTGCATATGCACCGAACAGCAGTACGGAGTATTCTGCCTTCTTGGAGACCCTGAATGGAGTCCTGGCCCCAGTAGGGGACTCCATAGTGATGCTGGGTGACTTCAACGCGCACGTGGGAGATGACAGGGACACCTGGAAAGGCGTGATTGGGAGGAATGGCCTCCCCGATCTGAACACGAGTGGACGTTTGTTATTGGACTTCTGTGCTAGTCATGGATTATCTATAACAAACACCATGTTCGAACATAAGGATGCTCATAAGTGTACGTGGTACCAGAGCACCCTAGGCCGAAGATCGATGATCGATTTTGTAATCGTGTCATCAGATCTGAGGCCATATGTTTTGGACACTCGGGTGAAGAGAGGGGCAGAGCTGTCAACTGATCACCACCTGGTGGTGAGTTGGATCAGGGGGTGGGGAAAGACTCTGGACAGACCTGTGAAGCCCAAGCGAGTAGTGCGGGTGAACTGGGAACGTTTGGAGGAGGTCCCTGTCCGCGAGATCTTCAACTCACACCTCCGGCGGAGTTTTTCAGGCATCCCTGCGGAGGTTGGGGACATTGAACCGGAGTGGGAAATGTTCAAAGCTTCCGTTGCCGAAGCCGCGGTGGAGAGCTGCGGCCTCAAGGTTTTAGGTGCCTCAAGGGGTGGTAACCCTCGAACACCGTGGTGGACACTGGTGGTCAGGGAAGCTGTCCGACTGAAGAAAGAGGCCTTCCGGGATTTGTTGTCCCGGAGGTCTCCGGAGGCAGTTGCAAGGTACCGATAGGCCCGAAGGGCTGCGGCCTCAGCCGTGAGGGAGGCAAAGCAGTGGGTGTGGGAAAAGTTCGGAGAAGCCATGGAGAAGGACTTTCGGTCCGCACCAAAGTGCTTCTGGAAAACCGTCCGCCACCTTAGGAGGGGAAAACGGGGAACCATCCAAGCTGTATACAGCAAAGATGGGACGCTGTTGACCTCAACCGAGGAGGTTATTGGGCGGTGGAAGGAACACTTTGAAGAACTCCTAAATCCCTACTCTATCCCTATGCTAGAGGCAGAGCCGGAGGCTGATGGGGGATCAGATTCTATTTCCCTGGGGGAGGTCACTGAGGTAGTCAAACAACTCCGCAGTGGCAAAGCCCCGGGGATTGATGAGATCCGACCAGAAATGCTGAAAGCTTTGGATGTGGAGGGGGTGTCATGGATGACACGCCTCTTCAACATCGCGTGGAAATCTGGGACAGTGCCTAAGGAGTGGCGGAACGGGGTGGTGGTTCCTCTCTTCAAAAAGGGGGACCAGAGAGTGTGTGCCAACTACAGGGGTATCACACTTCTCAGCCTCCCTGGTAAAGTTTACTCCAAGGTGCTGGAGAGGAGGGTGCGGCCGATTGTCGAACCTCAGATTGAAGAGGAACAATGCGGGTTCCGTCCTGGCCGTGGAACGACGGACCAGATCTTTACTCTCGCAAGGATTCTGGAGGGGGCCTGGGAGTATGCCCATCCGGTCTACATGTGTTTTGTGGATCTGGAGAAGGCGTATGACCGGGTCCCCCGGGAGAGACTGTGGGTTGTGCTTCGGGAGTATGGGGTGGGGGGGGGTCCCTTCTTAGGGCGATCCAATCCCTGTACGTCCGAAGCGAGAGCTGTGTCCGGGTCCTCGGCACGAAGTCGAGCTCGTTCTATGTGGGGGTTGGTCTCCGCCAAGGCTGCGCTTTGTCACCAATCCTGTTTGTGGTATTCATGGACAGGATATCGAGACGTAGTCGGGGTGGGGAAGGTATGCAGTTCGGTGAGCTGGGGATCTCATCTCTACTTTTTGCAGATGATGTGGTCTTCATGTCATCATCGGTCCGTGACCTTCAGCTCTCACTGGACCGCTTGGCAGTCGAGTGTGAAGCGGCTGGGATGAGGATTAGCACCTCTAAATCTGAGGCCATGGTTCTCAGCAGGAAACCGATGGAGTGCGTACTCCGGGTGGGGAAGGAGGTATTGCCCCAAGTGAAGGAGTTTAAGTACCTCGGGGTCTTGTTCACGAGTGAGGGGACAATGGAGCGGGAGGTTGGCCGGAGAATCGGGGCAGCGGGGGCGGTATTGCATTCGCTCTATCGCACCGTTGTCATGAAAAGAGAGCTGAGCCGGAAGGCAAAGCTCTCGATCTACCGGTCAATTTTTGTTCCTACCCTCACCTATGGTCATGAAGGTTGGGTCATGACCGAAAGAACTTGGTCGCGAGTACAAGCGGCCGAAATGGGCTTCCTCAGAAGGGTGGCGGGCTTCTCCCTTAGAGATAGGGTGAGGAGCTCAGTCATCCGCGAGGAGCTCGGAGTAGAGCCGCTGCTCCTTTGCGTGGAAAGGAGTCAGTTGAGGTGGTTTGGGCATCTGGTAAGGATGCCCCCTGGGCGCCTCCCTAGGGAGGTGTTTCAGGCACGTCCAGCTGAGAGGAGGCCTCGGGGAAGACCCAGGACTAGGTGGAGAGATTACATCTCCACACTGGCCTGGGAACGCCTCGGGGTCCCCCAGTCAGAGCTGGTTAATGTGGCTCGGGATAGGGAAGTTTGGGGCCCCCTGCTGGAGCTGCTGCCCCCGCGACCCGACTTCGGATAAGCGGTTGAAGATGGATGGATGGATGGATAAAAATAACAAATTTAATGTTTTCTGTTGCCATCACCAAATAACTACAATTGCAGGAATATCTGCAGATGTATTTGTAACAGGTAAAGGAAGGGCAAGGAGGATGCAGGAACCAACAGAACAGTCACATAAACTTTAATTATATAAATTTACTTAAAACACACATAAACATACACACATGCAACGCGGCCGCGTACGTCACACTCCCTCAAACCGTCGTCTCCGGCCGCCCCTCATCTCGCTCTCCATTGCTCCATCATGGCCCGGCCACGCCCTCCTCCTCATCACAGTATTTGAGAATTTGATAAATTATTATGTAACTGAAGGTCTCCATAATAGGCAGGTTACTGAGATAAAGTGAAAATTGTATTGGTAATTTAATTGGTAAGTTTTTTAGTAATTGTTAAGTTTTTCCTATGTTAAAATAATTTTTCCTATCCCAGTTTAATTTGCAACTATAAGTAAGTCAACTATAAGTAAGGTTTGAAAACAGTTATTATTTTAGTTTGGTGTCACCAGCAGCACCAAATGTACACATCTTTAAACATATTTATTTAAAAGTACAGTTTTTTTCATAAACTTGCACCTTTAATGTTAAAGTAAATAAAATGATTTACATGGTGAGAAACACTATATATTTCTACCTAGACGTTACTAGGTAGAAGTAACCTCGGTTCCCTGAGATGAAGGAAAAATCCCCTGAAGATTCCCCTGATGTGTATGGGAATTCCTTCTCAAGTACATAGTTGAAGCCCTTGTAAAAAAAGCCAATTCCATATTTGGCAATGGTGTTTGAGCCCCACCCCTTCTGACCTATTTAAAGGGGTGCAAAATCCCAATTTTTTGACTGAGGGTCAAGGAGCTCATCGCTCGCACCTCAATGCTCTGGGTAAGTAGTGTCGCCAGCAAACACAATATCTCATTCCCTACATCTCAGGGAACCAAGGTTGCATGCATAACCAGAGATCCCTTTCGATTACAGTTCACTCGACATTGCGTCAGAAGGGAACAACATTCAATCAAGCCACACTACTGCCGTTACGTCACACCCAACAGAGGGGCCTTGCCAGGGGCATAGACATTTGAGGAAGGATATGTACTCTATAGGATGTCACAGACCACACAAGATGGTAACGGCATCAAAGACATGCCTCAATGTGAATAGAGTACTGATCAATCTCCCTACATAGCAGGGGCGAGGCTAGCCCCTTTTTAGGGGTGCTTCAGCACCCCTAAAAAGGAGCTCAGCACCCCTAAAATAGTAAGAGTAAGAGTAAGAAATGTTATTCTAAAATTTTTGTTCGTCTTTGACAAGGTTAAATAATGTCCAAAACATACTCTGTAGTTTGTGGTTTAAAATGTATGTGTTAAGGATGAAAATGAAAACATCCCCGCTTAGCAAATGGTGTCATCCTCTTCTCTTCTTCTACTTCTCCTCTGTACCTGCACCGCGCTCAGCACGCGAAACACACGCAGAGTGAGAACCCGTTATGCAGTGTTGTGAATCAACTAAGTTGCTCCAAAGCTGTGTCTCACACTTCTTTCCTTTTACCTAGAGTTGTTCCGATTCCGAAACCATATCGGTGAGTACTGGAGTCAGTATCCTGAATCACCATGGTACACCTATAATAAGTGTTAATTTTCGGACTATTTTAGTCCAGCGGGTCGCTGCAGCTGTGGAGTAGCACAGGACCTGGGTGACTCGTCCATAGTCATAAACGGAGAGAAGTAGCGCCAGTTACAATGTTCTTCCGCAAGACGCATGCAGTTCTGTTTATTAACTGCTAGAGCGTGAAACAAAAACAGCAGCGCGACAAATAAACTGCATACCTGTGTAGTGCGTACGTGTGTCACTGTTGTTAAAGTTTATCGTTAATTTGATACTCATTTTAACAATCGGGAGTCATGTAAACATGACATCACGTGCGTCTTTTCTGGTCAGTCGTCATGGAAACATGAAGCCCTGGCATTTGGACCAGAGTGAAAACAAACGACATATCACTGTATACCACCGGTATGTGTGAAAACACTCACTGTGGCTTTTTAAATGAATTGTTATCCATTCCTAGATTTATATCTGTTATTTTTCAGTTGTGGCTGACTATCAAACTAGACAATAAAAGAAAGTTTCATGTTTTTCTTTTGCTGTATTTATTCATTCCTCACACACGGAGGATTTAACCTGAACCAGGCTTAACTCCTGAACTCCTAGCATTACTCGCTCTCTCTTTGTGTGCGTGTGAGTGTGTGTGTGTGGCCTGCCAGTGAGCAATGGACATACGACAGTTCTTTAAAAGAAAAAAGACAGATTCAGGTGAGAGACTAGGGACAGTCCATAATGACCTCTGTCTTGTTTTTTGTTTTTTTTTTTGTTCTTCTGAAAAGTGTTAAGCTAAAGTAACAGATAATGCAAACCAGCTATCTGTTGTTGTATCAAATTACTTATCTAGGCAATGGTCCCCTGCTTTTATTTTTGTTATTTATTTCAAACCCACACTGGAGAATACAGCTTCTCTTGTGAAAGGAATTTGTGATTTAAAAAAGTTTCTAAGCCCAATAATAATAATAATAATAATAATAAAGACATTTAAAATGACACGCCTCTGTGTGCCTTTTGATCATATCCTTAGAATCTGTAAATGGTCTCCATAACATTTTTGTGACATGACAAACTGACCTCAACTCTCCTGTCTACAATATATTTGTGTATGATTGTCAGTGCCAAGGGAAAGAGATGGAGAAGGAGAAAGGGAAAGGGAGAGCATGCAGGAAGAACCAGGTGAGGAAACAACAACAATAAATTGACATATAGTGAATAGTGGCAAGCAAAACAGTAACTACTCATACTCCTATACTAACTTATTGGCATTAAGTAGCCTATATTACATTTACTTTTTGTAACATTATTTTACACCACATTTTTTCATAATAAAGGAGGAGGAAAACAACAGGGAGAGTCCATAAGGGATGAGAGGGAATTGACTAGTGAAAGAAATGAAGAGACAGAGGGAGTGCAACATAGAGACCACCAAGCCAAAGCAGCAGAGACAGAAGAGAGCTGTTCAGACTTAGGGGATAAGGACACTGGTCCTAAACAGTTAAAGCTGTCTCAATACCCTCATACTCAGTTTGGCACACAAAAAAGAGCCTTTCAAGAACAGTGGTTCAAAAGTTTCAGATGGGTGGAATACTCAGCTAGACAAAATGCTGCTTTCTGCTTTCCTTGTAGGGTATTTGGCAAAAATGTCAGAAAGGATACACTTGTTAATGATGGAGTTAATAACTGGCAAAAGGCACTTAGCAAGTTTCAAAAACATGAAACAACACAGTCACATAAGGACAGTGTGGTTTGTTGGAACAGCTACAAAGCAAGCCTGTCAAAAGGGAATGTTGTAGAGCAGATAGAGGCAGCAAGTACCACTGAAATTAGTGAAAGAAGGCAGTACCTAGAGCGTATTATGGCAGTAACCTGCTTCTTGGGGAAGCAAGGCATAGCATTCAGAGGTCATGATGAAACAGATGAGAGTCACAACAAAGGCAATTTCCTAGAGTGCATGTCACTTTTGACCAAATTTGATCCCTTCTTGCAGAGATACACAGCCCCTTCAAACACCACGTACCTCTCATCTGATAGCCAAAATGAGATGATAGAGTGCTGTTCACAAGAACTAACAGAAAATATCATCAGTGAGATAAAGGGAGCAAATATGTATGCCATTATGGCTGATGAGGCCAGGGATGGAAAGACAGAACAGTTGGCACTCTGTGTTAGATACGTATCTGTTGAGGGTGCCGTCAAAGAAAGGTTCCTAGCCCTTACAGAGGTGTCACAGTTTGATGCTACTTCGATAACAGCTGCAATTGAAAATCAGTTGGTAAAGAAGGGAATTGATCAGTTGAAATGTGTGGCACAGACCTACGATGTGGCAGCTGTCATGAGTGGGGATGTTGGGGGTGTAAAAGCCCATTTAAAAAAAAGCACCCTGAGGCAATTTATGTGCATTGCTATGCACATGAGTTAAATCTTGTTTTATGTCACACATGCAAAGCTGTCTCTGAAGCCACAGAGTTCTTCAACATGCTGGAAAGTCTCCATTCTTTCTTTAGTGTCTCCCTTGTAAACCACCATAAGTTTGTGGACACTCAAAAGAAGTTAGGGTTGCAGCCAAGAGAACTTGTGCAGTTGTCAACTACACGCTGGGCATGCCAGCTTCATTCAGTGACTGCAGTGATTGATAATTTCCCTGCTATCATTGAGTGCCTCTCCACAATCAAGACACCTACAGCAGTTGGATTGAGGGCAAAACTCAGAAAATTCTCCTCAGTGTATTTGCTGATGGTTTTCCACACTCTCCTGTCTGTAACAGCAGGTTTACACAGATACCTACAGAAGGAGACCATTGACATTGCCCAAGCAGTGACATACAAAAATGCAGTGACTGACACCTGAAGCAGAAACGCAGTGATACCACTGCTGCAGATCTGTACTCCAGAACAATAGCTATGTGTGAGGCAAACCAGATAGCAGTAGAATCATCCTCAGGACAGAGGAGGAAGACAAAGAGAATGGATGAATATGTTGTTGAGTCAACTTGTGGGGCAGACAGTGAAACCTGTGGCTCTTCAGAGTCTGAAGATCTCAAGAGGAAACTTTTGTTTCCTTGTCTAGACCGAATGATCTGTGAACTTGAGAGGCGTTTTTCTGGTGTGAATGAGGATGTGCTCAATGGAATTCAGGCATGCAGTCCAACCTCAGGCCATTTCTTGTCTGAGCCTCATCTGACAGCACTGGCTCTGCATTACCATATTGAACTTAAGTCAGAGGAAGTGATAGTTGCAAAAAAGTGCAAGAGTGAGGCTGGTACAGTTCAGGACATGATAGCAGTGTACAAACTCCTAGATTCGGAAATGTTCCCTTCACTGAAAGCTGTTATGCAGGTTGCCTTGACAACACCAGTTAGCAGCTGTACATGTGAGCGGTCTTTTAGTGCCTTCCGTCAGCTCCATACATGGCTCAGGAGGACCACAGGCCAAAGCAGACTCCAGCACCTAGCTGTGATGTCTATTGAGAAGGAGTTGCTTGAAAAAATTGAACACCAAAGGGTCACTGACAGGTTTGCCACCCTCAAAGTGCGGCGACATAGATTAACTCTCCCAAAGTAGAGCCAAATGGGGATTCAGGGGAAGTACTTCAAAGATTTCCCTCTCTTTCTTTTTTTATATCTTTACTTTCTAAGTATTTTCAAGACCTCTGTAAATAATCTGGATATTTTGGACTTTTTGGTTTTACCTTCTTTTTTTTTCTTTTGCTCTTGATGTGAAGCTTGTTTTATTATTATTTATTGATGACTTATATTGGTTTATGAAAGTTCAGACAGGCGTGC
This sequence comes from Moxostoma hubbsi, assembly GCA_032164185.1. Taxonomy (NCBI): domain Eukaryota; kingdom Metazoa; phylum Chordata; class Actinopteri; order Cypriniformes; family Catostomidae; genus Moxostoma; species Moxostoma hubbsi. Next base: position 25,596,551 of record JAVLUX010000022.1, read on the forward strand.
AACCAGATATGTTAGAGATGGCCATTTGTAAATAATTTACAGAAGATGAATTACATTTTGTTGTCCAAGTACCTGTTACTTTGTTCAATGACAATAAAGTTGAATCTAATCTAACCAATCTGATGACTGTTGATACAAAAGGAGGCACATGGAGTTAACGGTCAGGAAAACCAGCTGAGTGAAGAAGGTTTTGTGTTTGTTACAGGGGGCTGTCTGTGTGAACACACAATTAAGCTGGTGTTCTGAAAAGGTCTCAAAAAAAAGAAAAAAAAAAATCTGGATTTTGGAGTTAGTTGAACCAATGTTAAAATGATAAAGTTATTTTTCAATAGACATATTTTTTGTTTTTGTGTGAAAAGAGGGTGGGTGGTGGCAGTGGGGCTCATTGTGTGCTCAGCACCTCTAAAGCTCTGACCCTAGAATCGCCCCTGCTACATAGTCAAAACCCAGAAGGGAAAATTAATCTCAGTCTGGGAATTTATTTGAACCTTAAATACACATATTATAACCACTTTACAACCAGGGTTGGGAAGGCAAAGTTTATTAAGAAGTGCTTGTGACCTTAATGGGTAATTTTGACAATAGTCTGTATACCGGCAGCTGAAACAAAACTATAGCAGATAGCCCACTCGTTATAAGAGCCTAGGCTCACCTGTGTGTTGGAACAATTAGCTCACTTAGATAGTGAGGACCACACCTATGTTATAAAACCTGGCGAATGTGCTTGGTGAAGACCAACCTGCTGCTAAACATATTTCCTGCAAGTACACATCGTTTACCCATGCCATTGAAGAAGCCATGCCTTTGGTTGGTTACGCTTTCACACTGATGGGGCATTATGCACCCTGTAATTCATATGCGAGGGTTATTGCATCGACGATCCAATGAGAGAGCCTTTGATTGGAGATGGACATGACTCTGTGCATCCTCCAAAGCAAACAAAGAGCTGGTCCGACAGTCTGGTCCGCCCACTCTGGGCATAACAAGTGCAGCATCTGCTCCTCATCCAAATTAAATGGTGGGGGATAGAAGACTTGTAAGCAGATGACCTGGTCCCTGAAGTGAGTGGCTAAAACTTTAATCACGTTGCCTTTTCTGGGTTTGAGGTTGGACTTCGAGAGACCCGGCCCAAATTCCAGACATGAGCTGTCAAACAACAGCGATTGCATATCACCCACCCATTTAACTGAGGCTAGAGCCAGCAGGGGTGCAGTCTTTAGAGTGAGCACACGTAACTCCTAATTCCAAAAGGCACGAACGGGGGCCTGTGAGCACCTTCAGCACCAGGTTCAGGTCCCAGGTTGGGACTGTAGCAGGGTGAGGGGGGTTTAGGTGCCTTGCTAAAGAGGAACTTTAAAATTATATCATGTCTGCCTATAGAAGAGCCAGCCTCCAGGGCTTGATATGCCGAGATACTCGCTACATAGACCTCAAGTGTCGATGGGGTGAGACCTCATGCTCTTGGAGAAACATGAGGATCTCGGCTATGGAGCAAAATACAGGGTCTTCACCACATGAAGAGCACTTATGTGGTGTGTAAGGAGAGGAGACGGCACACGCTCCAAAGGAGGAGGCGCCATGTCAGGCTCATCATTGACAGCGGTCAGATTCCACCCATGTCATGTTGTCCAATCAAATCAGAAAGTTGTAATAGTGCGCCCCTTCATTGGATCTGTCCCGAACAGAATGATGGGTTCTGGTCTGCTCTTCACAGGGCAGAACCCATCATGATTGCTTCTGCTCATTGTCCATGCTGGGACAAGTCAGTTTTCATTTGGGCCAAGGTCTGTGTGGCTTTACCGAAGGCTTGATGGCAGTCTTTGGTGGAGCCAGAGCAGTGGGGGCAGGGTTCTTGTTGGGCATTGACTGAAGGGTTCTGCTGCATCCAGTTTATAAAACCTTAAATGAATAGTTCACCCAAAAATGAAAATCATCATTTATAATCACCCTCAGGCCATCCTAGATGTGTAGGCAAAATCATGATTTCAAGCTCATTTATACTTCCTAGTGCTTGATGCATGCACAGAGCATTAGATAGCGTTATAAGATGTGTAATCGAGCTTGAAATCATGATCGCCAAGGAGACTGCCGACAATATTTATAGTGAAAAAGAATAACATTTTGGTCTGTTCTCACCCAAAACTGATTGGATCACTTCATAAATATTTGATTAAACCACTGGAGTCAAATGGATTATTCTAATGATGTCTTTATATTATTATTTGCGACTTCAGGACCACAGACATGTCCCACGGGTTAACCAATGGTTTGGATACCTGTTGTAGCTTCTGAGCGCCTCTCATAAACCCGTAAATAAGAGGGTGTTGCCCAACAGTGCTGGAGTCCATCCCTACATGACATGCCGATAAGGAAAAACAGCACATAAAACAATGAACATTAGAATGAGATAATCTGTCTGTCTGCACACCACCATTCAAACACTCCCCATTTGTGGTTGTAAAACCAATGAGAGGCCACCCTCACACTCTGAATTCTCTCTATTGCCCTAGGAAAAAGGTCAGTAATTCCTAAATTTTGTCTCTCATTGGCCAGGCCCACTGAGGTGAGGGGTGGAAGATTTCCCCTCAAGCTTGAGAGGATATCTCTGCATAATGGAAGAGACCAAGGCTGTTCATAAAGTAATTGATCTGCACCACTGACAGTTTTCTTGGCCAATTTGGGTAGATCAGAATAAATTAATGACGAACTCCCTCACTCTCTGCATTGTTGGCCTGATAAGATTCATTGTGGGCAATGCATATATGCATTTGTTTGGCCATTGGTGTGCCAATGCATCGACACCCAATGGGGCATCGTCGCCAACCAGGGAGAAGAACTGGAGACATTGCTTGTTTTTGTGCGATGCAAAGAGATCTATAGCAGCCCATCGAATCTTTACCACCTCTGATCCACCACTTGAGGATGGAGTCTCCATTCCCCTTACAGTGCGTTTCCTCTGGATAGCAAATCCGCCCAGGTGTACAACCCTCCTGGGACGTGCGTCATGCATAATGACAGGAGGTTTCTGCTGCTCTGTACAATAAGCTCAGCCCACCCCCTCTCTCTCTGCATTTGGGATTAAAAATACTGGGAATAAAGACCCTGCTGGCTTTCTTCCAACAGCATCGTTTTTATCACTCTCTTGCCCAGGAAAGAGGATATTTAGTTTAATGGTGAATTGATGCCTGTAACCTCTATCCACTTCAATTAAAACCCAGGGATGAAATGCACATGCGCACCAGCTCACCACCTGAGAGACATGGCCTCTCGCCATGTCACAGTGGCACCGAACATGGCCTTTGGGTCTACAGAGTAGTCCAAGAACTCCAACTGCTCTTTGTCAGATTGAGATTTGGGTATGACATCACCAAGTTCCCCATCCCTTGGACATAGAGCCTCGAGAACTGTATGAGTTCCTTTAAGATCCTGCACACTCCGGCTGTAACAGCTAGTTGATTGAGACTTTAGCCGCGGCCCGGTGACAGAATTTAGTTAAATCAAACTCGAACTGAACCGGAGATGGAGAACACTCATTCTGTGTGTTCGGTGGCCAGGACTGATCCATGGCCAAAATAGCATCCCCTTCAGCATTGTGAGCACTGCAAAAGAGTCAGAAAAACACTGAAAAGTGCTGAGAGTACAACAGCAGAGATAAACTCGCTGTGATGCATTAGCTCACTCCTCAATATCATAGTACTAGCCACTAAACAAGATTGTAGAAGAGATCTATTGCATTTGGAAGTTACCAGTGGCTCCATGGTCAAGCAGTTGAACATTAGCCAGCAGCATATCACCCTGTTGAAGCCAAACAGGGTTGAGTCTGGCTAGTACCTGGATGGGAGACCTCCTTGGGAAAACTATGGTTGCTGCTGGAAGAGATTTTAGTGATGCCAGCAGGGGGTGCACACCCTGCAGTCTGTAACATAAAATCGCATCTGAAGAGGGCTGCTTCCAAATCTTAAACAGTAAAGACAGCAAAAGCAAGGTAGCTGCAGGTAGTTGTGGTTTATATTGGGGAGGTGGGACTCAGAGTGTCCTTGGTGCTTCCACAATCAGTCACGCTTGGGCCGTTTCCTTACTAAGACACTGAATTTTAGAAAGAGATCAAGAGTAATTTTTTTAGCCTCTTTTTCAAAAGCTTCTTACTTCCCTCTTTATAATGCCTGCTGTGATGTTTGAAGAGAGATAGCTGGGGATTTAGTAGGAGGAATTTCTTCTCTGTTTGATACCAACACGAAGAAGCAGATCTACACTAATGTGAGACAGGAAAAGTGTGTGTGTGTGTGTGTGTGTGTGTGTGTGTGTGTGTGTGTGTGTGTGTGCACGTTTGTGTGGGGGGTTCTAGCACCTGTGTGAGGTGATAAGGGACTGCTGCAGTGAAAGCCTCCTTAGAATTCAGAGCAGAAAAATGAATATAGTCGCGCAGGTCTTAAACAAACGCACACACACGTTCAAAAAAAACACCACACTATATCTTTCAAATATAGTCTGTCAGATGATTGTAGTCTTGTTCTGGCCAGCTCAGTGACTGCTGTAAAAAAACAGAATAAGATTGAGCAGCACGATAGCTGAAATGGTCAACACTCACGTGATGGTGTCGATCATGTCCAAACCCATCTCCACACAGCAGTGAGCGTGGTCTGCTTTCGGCTGGGTCAGGCCTGACACGCAGTAATAACAGTCTCCCAAGATCTTAATCCTTCTGCAGTGGTTTTCCTGCCAATCACATCAAAGACATGATGAAGCTTTTCAAGATTTATTTGTCAAGATTATTTGTATTGTGCTTTTCACAACAGGTGTTGTTTCAAAGCAGCTGTACATTATATTATGCTATAACAGAAAATGAATGAATATAATGCCAATATTAGTTCTTTATGTTTAGAACTAAGGTTAAAATGAGAAAACCAAGTAAGTTTTGAGGGTCAATAATTAAACAAAATTATTTTGTATGAACTATACATTTTTGTGATAAATTCCTTGAAGTAATCCTAAATTAACTGAGGAAATACACATAGATGCATTGTCCTTTGATTCATATTTTTTATATCAGCTCTGAAAATCTGGGGGAGTGGCATGCAACTTCCACTTGCCAATTCTCATTGGACTTTTCTCAAAGAATGGGAGTTGTTCGGGGCTCTCAAGAGCGACCCCTTGTGTCACTACATCACACAACGTCTTGTTCCCTCCATCAGGGAACAGAGGTTACATTGGCATTACCTATGTCAACCTGGGACATAGGTTTGAATGGGAACTGGCGATTACACTTGTCAGAGCAGCAAACCACAAGTGGAATTACTTTATTTGCAACATTAAAGCATCATAGCTGATAAGTGTCAATAATATACTTTCAATTGCCTTTATTTCTTTATAATAAATAATGACTTGATTAACCTGAAAATCTACAAAGTGACAGCACTAATAGAGCTGGGATGCTGATCCGGTGGTTAGGCTTAATGGCAGTATATTCTGCGATCTGGGTACAAATCCATGTCAGATACAATTCATTTGTTGCTTTGCTGCAGATTTTTATGTATTTTTAACAGATATAATGAAAACAATTTGTAAAACACACATACTCAGACAAACTACTTATAAAATTGTTTTAAATAAATTAATCAAAATTGTAACGGAATCTGACAGCAAGCAATTACAGTAAAATCTTTTTTACTTTCTGAGCATGCTTGAATTACTGAGAAAAAATATTAACTATATTTTCCATACATAATTAAGAGGCTTTTTAAATCGTTCAAACCAATTTAAGATTGAAAACGTTAACATTTTGCTAAACAAATAGAATTATTAAGTTTCTGAAGAAATTTCTCATGCTTTCTCAGATTATTCTCACTCATTGGACAATTTGGTCTTACTTGCTCTCCAAAGGAAAAAAAAAAAGAAAAAAGCGCAGTACTGGTAAATCATCTTTTGGCAGTGTCATGGGTAATTATAAATATACGACAGTGTCATGCATATAGACTATGACAACTAAAGGATACTATTATGACAATAATGTAATAAATGTAATAAAAATACAGTAAATAAAAATACAGATGTTCACAGGAGATTTGAACCCAGATCAGTGTGCATGGTTTACAGACACTCTACCACTAGAACAACAGAACCAATGAAGAAACAAATCAATAAAATGTAATTTATATGTATAGGCTAATTATTGAGACATTTCAGCCTATGATGCTTTAATTTTGCAAATAAAATAATTCCACTTGTGATTTACTGTTCTGACAAGTGTAATTGCCAGTTCCCACTCAAACCAATGTCCAATGTTAACATGGGTAACCACGTGAAACAGTGGTTACAATCACTCTTAAAATGTGTAAATTTCATTAGACCAGACATCAATGAAACGACACGGGATAATAATGTTACCAACATATTTTATAATGTGCAAAATGTCTTTTCTTTGCTAGTTGGCAAATTCACATTGAACAAATCTGCTGAAAAGGCAACTGAAATTATTCACATCCCCAGTTAACACAATCCACACTGGTGGCATTCATTGGCTAGGCATCAACCAATAAAAGGACTTCATTGCTCCATCCCCTTCCCCAGCTGAACACTGGTCTTGCTCTCTCGCATCAGTTTTTACAAGTGAGTTTTGTAATAGGTTTTTCGCAAAATGAATTGCAAAAGACAAGGTGTGAAGATTTAAAGTTGCAGTGTCAGATTTGAGAGGTTGTAAGTGTGATTTGTGGTTGTACTGCTAAAATTAATTAGAGTACAAAAGTTAATGTGTAATGCAAGCTTGTGTCTGTAGTTGTATACATATGTGAATGACATTTTACACATTTGTGACTACTTGTCTGCAATTGTGAATTCAGAACACAACACAAGCTTTGAATTATTGTCTGTGATTGCAGATTGCAACATTCAACTTCAAATTTTTATTTGACAAGATTTCACATCGGTGTTGTCCATGTAAGTTTCAACTTCTGTAAGTTTCAAATCCAAATATGCAAGCTCTTGAGCTTTGCCACTGATTTACGTTAAAACTAGCAATGCCTAGCAATTATCTAGAACACCACAGCAACCCCAGACATAGCAAGGCACCTAAAACAGAGACTATTTAGCCTGAGATGGAGCACTTGTATTAAAATGATTGAAACACCCAAATAAAGCCGATGTAGAAAAAGAAAGTCTTGCCTTAAAGGTAAAAGAGCCAAATTACCTTTCAGATACAGGCATCGCCTATCTAACTTAAGGGGTTCCTTGTAAATGGGCATTGGTCTTTCATCAATCAAGTTTAAATTGACCAGTACAGTCTTAGCAACTGTTGCCCTGTCGCCATTACTCTGTCATGCGTTTGCTATTTTACAATGACAGCCTATGGAAGTAATGTGTGTTTGAGTACTTTTAAGCAGGACTTTATCAAAATAAATAATATTAATAAATAATTGCCAGGTAATTTGTAATAGTGGCACGAGTTACCCTTAGATGATACCTGCAGTGTTTTTTTTTCTTATATTTTTAATAATCTTTAAATAATTCAGAGATGAGCATGTTATGGATTAAACTGTGTCTGCCCTCATTCCCAAATGAACATATAACATCTTCAACGACACCTACATTTGCTCCAAGGTAAATTAAAGCAAATAATTGAATTTTAATCCATTTATGCATCGATTCCCAGGTGTCGGCAAAAAAGTTCATCATAGACTAATTAAACAGATTTTAATAAACACTGATTAACAATTAACAGAGATTTTTGAGGAATTGTAATCCCTGCAGCAGTTAGATTTTTTAATCTGCCTAATTGAACATGACATGACAATATTTGCAAAAGCATGTTGAATTCTGTCAGAAGTTGAGTCCACTGTCCATTTTGTGCCATAAGTTCTCTGGTAGTATTTTTCCTCAAGTATTTCCTCTCTCCTGATATGCACAATGTAAATCTGTAAGAGGCTAGCCACTATTGGGGATTATAATAAATCCCCCCCCCCCCCCCCCAACCAAACTCTCTCGCACATGCATGCAAATGTATTACTTACTGTAGCAAGCTCATCAAATTTCCCGAAGAGCTCGTTCAGCAGTTTGACCAGCTCCTGGGCCGTGCATTGCGAGGCTAGACTAGTAAACCCAACAATATCCGCAAACAGGATGCTGCACAGAACAAGAGATTAATGGGATATGATGATTCTTACCAGGAATTTCACAATAATAATAACACTCTCAGTTCTTTCTAAGAGCAAAGGGATGAGCTTTAATAGTGTATTTTATAAGAAACTGGCTATTATTGAATCAACTGAATCAAGGGCATGTAATATCAATATAAAGCATTTAAAAATCATAGAATGATAAATGTATCAAGCAGTGTCTACAGAGTCTGTTGTCCCTTTATTTGTCAAACACATTACATTAATTTGCTCTGTCAATTACACCAATGGTTTGCAACTAGTTTTGCTTTAGGACCCATATTTTACAATAGACATTGAACAAGTCATGACCCATGTTTTAAAAGTAGTCTGAGTTTTATTTTACCTTGTATAGTTTTATTTTATTCATATTGTGTGAGTTTGGCCCCCAGCAGTCTCTTGTTCTATCTCTCAACCTCTTTCTCTCTGCATGTGTGGGCAGTGCATGTTAACTGAGCAGCTATTGAGTTGATAGCGCTAACGCTGTTGGCGCTTTGGTTGGGAGCCAGACTTATGAGCTTAAATGGCTGCATGTGAGTGGAGAGTTGTTGACTCCTATTGACTCATTGATTCAGTTCTCACAATCACATGTATGTGCAATGGAATTGACACTGACTGGTCTGGGAAAACTATCAGTGTACGTAGTGCTATATCTCATTTATGGAATAAGGGTGGGTTTCTAACATGAGTGGCTTAATTGAGTAAAGAAATTAACATTCAAAGACTTCCTCTTTATTTCTCTCAATACCTGACATTGTCATGCCGTTGGATGTATATCTTGTGGAAGATTCTTTCTGGTGGCTTCAAGAAGTCCTCCTTCATTTCCATGGCAACATTCCTGGGCAGCAGGCTCATTAAGAGGCGTTCCTGTTGATTGTTTCATTAAATATTTGGGTAAACAGAACCACTTTTTGAATGCAACTCTGCACTCTCTGTACACCAAGTACCAATTTGGACACACCTACTGACTTATTATTACTAATTTCCACGTTTTTCTCAACAGAACTACAAAATAACACAAATGGAAAAATGGTATTGACACTATTACAAAAATATTTAAGCAAATCAAATCTATCTTAAATTTTTGATTCTTTAAAGTAGCCAAAAAAAAAGAAAAACAGTAATATAAGTAAATACCTTCTACACTTTGTCTAAATAGATGAAGGTGTTAGAGTACTTCCTTAAGGAATAGTATGTAAACATACCAGTATAGCCAGAGATTATTGCATTACATTACTTATGTGATCAATTCAGAGGATAAGAGTATATTTGTAAATTTACTTATAGTATAAAACCCTCCCAGTGGAAATATAACAAAGGCATTCAAATATGGAGTTATTTGAATGGATTAATGAATTTATATCCAATTAATAACAAATAAAATATTTGATCTCATTGGTTGAGATACCCAAAGAATCTCCATTATTATGGGTGCTCTTTGTTGAAAACTTCTGTTGTCTGTGTGCTATATCTAATGAACTCTCCGATTGCTGCAAAGAGGGCAATCTCTGTGAGAGATCACAGATCCAGGCACTGGAGTTGGTTGGCATGGCAAAGGTACGTTTCCATGGAAACGCATATAGTTCATCGCCTAGCCATGCGTTACTAAAAGCAGGTGACAAATGCCTCCTCAATGAGCAAACCCCAGCAAGCCAACTGTGTTAAAAACCCAACTGGTCGGTTTGTCACTAATCTTAACTAAGCGTAAACTAAAGAGTTGGTTTGCAAGTTTGTAACATGTACTAAATTATTACCACTAATGTTATTGTTTAAGCTTCTCTTAATGACCATAAAACATACTTTATTAAAAGCTTTACATTTGTAAGGATCTGTAAATTAAGCCTAGAGTTCCCCCGTCTGTCGCTCACTTCGACATTGTTTCGAAGAAGCGACACTAGGGGTCTCTCTTGAGTGCCGAATATGCCTCTGATCTATGAAAAAAGGCCAATGAGAAGTTGGCAGACAGAATTTGCATACCCCGCCCCCAGACATTTGTCCTTCTCTGCACGGCAGTGCAGTTTGCCCCTGTGCGCTTCGACAGCGTAGTTAAAAGGGTTATTTTCTCTAAAAGAGTTTGTTTCTCTAAAAGAGCAAATACACAGCTGGTGTTGAACGTCCTTTTCAGGACGCGTCTTTTTAAAGACGTCTTTCCGCCTCGGTGTAGTTTCTGGATGCGGTTGATTTCTCCCCATCTCTGACGGTCATAAAAGCTGCCTCATGTGCCTGGGTTGCGATCACACGAATTCAGCGTTTTATGAATGGTTCATGTTCTTACTGCGAGAACATAGCCATGGTCACTTCAGCCGCCCCCCCGCACCTCGCCTCCTTCCTACGGGATTGGGGCAGCCGCCGCGGGAGATGAATGCGACTTGGGGATAATGACAGGTTCCGTTTCGCCGGGTAAATTCCCTTGAACCACCCGTCACCCCGGCACGCTTGCTTCCTTCCGTCCAAGCTCGGGATGAGTGCAGCCCGCTTCACGGCCGGCCAGTCCCTTGAGCTCCGGAATTGAATCGCCGCTGCATCGGAGAGCGTTACAGCAGCGTCTGATGCTGATGACTCGCCTGGGCCGCCACCTATGGGTCTGCTCGCCCAGTCTGAGCCTGACGCAGAGAGGTCCGCTATGCTTTCCCGGGCTACTGCGAGCACGAGGCTGGACCGGAAAACACCGAGGGCGTCCACCTGCGGCTTCCAAAAAAAAATTAAAAAATGTGCTGCTCCGCCTCAACCAAGAGTGGGCCCAGCTCTCAGCCCCAGCGTCGAGCACCCCGCAGGAAGCGCACGCCCCCCGTCTCACGGACCCCTTCGAGGACCCGGAAGGCTCCCAAGCGCTCTTGAGACGGACGACCCAGAGATCGAGACGGTTGCTCCGGAGTTGGTAAACAGACCACTCCGTCCCCCGGTGGAGGGCTGGGAAGAGAACCTTCAGTTAAAGGTATTTTTTGCACGTTTTTCAATAATAGAGCAATTTCCTCTTTTTGGGTCACCTGGCCTTCAAATGCCGTTCTCACAGCACTCTGCCACCACACCTCAACAGTCCCAGCATGCTGGACGGGGACCTCACACCTTCAGCCCCACGACTGTTCCCCAGCCGGCCGGTTCTGACGAGTCCAGAGGACGCCTCCACCGGACCTCCTCCTCAGACACTAACCCGCCCCCTGCCGGGTGTGCGGGGAGCAAGGTAAGTGCTTCGAGTCTTTTCTCAGCACCAGAGCACTGGGACACTCCTTTGCCTCCCGATGCCGCATTACCTGCTCCGCCCCGCTGCGATGCCTCGCCAGGTATGTCAAAAATAGTCGTCCCCTTAGTGCCCCTAGCACGGAGCTTGGATGCATGTCTTTCACTTCCCAGTCCGTCATGCTGGCTGCAGTGCACCGCAGTGCACGGCGAATACGCCAAATTCCTGCATGTGGAAATCGTCTCTTACTCAAAGACTCGATAGAGCCTGTCCCTCCAACCAAGATGAAGAAGGGTCCCTACAGCCCTTACTTCATCGTACCCAAGAAAGGCGGCGGCTTACGACCAATCTTTGACTTGCGAGTTTTCAACTGGGCCTTGCACAAACTCCCATTCGAAATGCTCACGCAAGACACATACTAAATTGCGCCTGGCATCTAGATTGGTTCGCAGCGGCAGACCTGAAGGATGCATACTTCCACATCTCAATCTTGCCACGAAGTCGACCCTCTCTACGGCTCGCGTTCGATGGCCAGGCGTATCAGTACAAGGTCCCCCCCCTTCGGCATGTCCCAGGTGTTCAGGCACCTCAGCCGTTTAGGATCGGGAAAATAGCTAGCTCGCCCCGGTTCAGAGCGTCACTTTTCTCAGCGTGGAGTTAGACTCAGTCTCAATGTTAGCGTGCCTCTCCAACGAGTGTGTGCAGTCAGTGCTAAAATGCCTCGCCGCCTTTAGGCCGGGCACGGCGGTCCCTTTAAAACCTTTCCAGAAGCTCCTGGGGCATATGAAATGCCGCTCCACGGCGGCCGGGCCACTGGGGTTGATGCATATGAGACCGCCTCAGCACTGGCCCTGGACTCGAGTCACGAGATGAGCACGGCGCCGCAGCACGCACCATGTGATCAATACCCCTGCCTGCCGCCAAACGTCAAAACCCTGGACAGACCTCTGAGAGCTGAATTATTTTTCTAAAATGATGAGAGAATTTTCATTTTGGGTTAACTATCCCCATAATTTTGTAGTGTTTTGAAAGTTGTCCTATGCTAAAGCTAACACAGATTGCACCTTTAAATTTTTCACTTATTCCAGTATTTCCAATTAATCACTAAATTACATTTTCCATTTCAGTTCATTAGTAACATCTGCCCCACTGTCCCAGAAACTTCACACAAAGCTTAACAATCTCCACTCTCCAACGTATGAAATCAATACATCAACAATAAATGCTGAATGTGCATTTAGTATACCAAAGTTATAAATTATAGATTTTCTGATGATGGAGAGGATTACAGACTGGTCCATACACTACCGTTCAAAAGTTTGGGGTCACTTGTCTGAAATGTTTCTCATGATCTTAAAAATCTTTTGATCTGAAGGTGTATGCTTAAAAGTTTGAAATTAACTTTGTAGACAAAATATTATTCTGCCAAAACATATACATTTATTTAATTACAAATCTAAAATTTCCTAAAAAAAAAAAAAAGTTTTTGAAATGGATGACTTGGATCAAAATATGAAGAAAAGAAACCAATAAGTGCCCAACATAGATGGGAACTCCTTCAATACTGTTTAAAAAGCATCCCGGGGTGATTCCTCAAGAAGTTGGTTGAGAAAATGTCACGAGTACATGTCTGCAAAATCTAGGCAAAGGGTGACTACTTTGAAGATGCTAAAATATTACATAGTTTTGGATTTATTTTGGATTTTTTGGTCACAAAATAATTCCCATATTTCCATTTCTATTATTCCATAGTTTTGCTGACTACTATTATTCTAAAATGTGAAATAAATAAATAAATAAAGAATGAGTAAGTGACCCCAAACTTTTGAACGGTAGTGTATATATTAACTGGGTTAAATGTTGCGAGAGTGTATATGTGTGTGTAAAGAAGATCATTTTCATGGGCAAGGAAGAGGCGAGAAACCGGCTTGTCAACATAAATAATAATTTAATGAAGAACTTAAAACAAACATATAGGACAGCAGACATGTCTGCTGATTAAGCTCTCTCTCTCGATCACCGTCTGCGAGTGGCCTTTATCCCTCTTGACGGCTCAATTTAGCCTGATACGGGACCGGGCGTGCGCAATCACGCGCCGGTCCCGCCCTCCACCGTGCCACATTCCTCCCCCGTTCTCTCAGGCTGGGGACCCCCGGCCTGACGTACATCCCCGGGGGGGGGGGGGGGGGGGGGGGGGGGGGGGGGCGCCTCCAGCACGGTCTGCCGGCGGGTCATCCCCATCAGCCTGGACGAGGGAGGGGGCAAGGGGAGGGAAACAACAATTACAAATAGGGGGGGGGAGGGTTCCTGCACTGGGCAGTACCTCCCCTCCCACAAACACCATAATTTAAAAAAAGAGGGAAAAGGCCAACGCAGAGCTGTATCGAGAGAGAGGAGAGAGAGATTAAAGGAAAGAAAGAAAAAAAAAAACGTACTCGCCGGTTCTCTGATACGCCGTAGCTCGTTCCTCAGCCACTTCTCCACCCTCTTCAGGACAACAGCCGCGCCTCTCCGGGCAGATCGGAGGCAGTCCTCAGCCCCTGGCGGACGGAACGCCCCGCCGCGTTCCCGGGGTGTCGAAGGGGCCTCCCCCCGCCCCTGGCAGCGGTTCTCCCGCTCCAGGTGGTCGGCGGCGAGCCCCTCCCCGCACGCGGTCGGCAGTCTCCAACCCCGCCGCGTTCCAGCGGCTAGTAGGTGACTCCCCCGCCCCTGGCAGCGCCGGTCCCGCCCTCCACCGTGCCACAGTGTGTGTGTGTGTGTGTGTGTGTGTGTGTCAGAGAGAGAGTTTTGCATTATAGCTTGATGTGATGTATAGAGTGGGTGGTGTTACCTTCTATTCAGGGAGTTTGTTAGGTAGGAGGTGGATGAGTCATGTGCAAACAATTATAACCAAGTCACTAAGGAACAAGGGGAAAGTGTCCTCCCTGCTTTAGTTTGTATAAGTGTCTTTGCATCTTTCCATCTTATGCCCCTCTCCATGAAATGTATAAATCATTCAGTAATTATCTACAGCCGTGGCCAAAATATTGGCAGTTACATTCATTTTGTGTTTTGCAAAGTTTGCTGCTTCAGTATTTCATAAGTGTTTCATAAGTTTTAAAGGCTTTTATTGGCAAAAACTAAAAAAATAATAAAAATATATGCAAAGAGTCAATATTTACAGTGTTGACCCTTGTTCATCGTAACCTCTGCAATTCGCTCAGGCATACTGGATATCAACTTCTGGGCCAAATCCTGACTGATGGTGATCCATTCTTGACTTTATCACAATTCATGGGCTTCTGTTTGTCCACTCGCCTTTTGAGGATTGACCACAGGTTCTCTATGGGATTGAGATCCGGCAAGTTGCCTTGCCACGGATCCAAAATTTCAATGTAATGATCTCCGAGCAACTTCATTATCACTCTTGTCTTGTGACATGGTGCTTCATCATGCTGTAAAATGCACGGATCATCACCAAATTGCTCCTGGATCGTTGGTAGAAGTTGCTCTTGCAGGACGTTTTGATACCATTCTTTATTCATGTCAGTGTTTTTGGGCAGAGTAGTGAAAGCCCACTCCCTTGGATGAAAAGCAACTGCACACATGGATGGTCTCAGGATGCGTCACTGTTTGCAAGACACAGGACTCATGGTAGCATTCACCTTTTCTTCTCCAGACTATCAATTTTCCAGATGTCCCAAACAGTCGGAAGGGGGCTTTATCAGAGAAAATATCTTTGCACCAGTCTTCTGCTGTCCAATCCTTGTACTTCCTGCAGAATTTCAGTCTGTCCATGATGTTTTTCTTGGAGAGAATTGGCTTCTTTGCTGCCCTTCTTGACACCAGGACATTGACCAAAAGTCTTTGCCTCACTGCGTGCATATTCACTCACACCAACATGCTGCCAATATTGAGCAAGTTCTGCACTGTTTGTGACACGATTCTGTAGCTGACACATCACGAGGAGATGGTCCTGGTGCTTGCTGGACACTCTGGGATGTCCTGAAGCCTTCTTCACTGCAGTTTAACCTCTCTCCTTGAAGTTCTTGATGATCGGGTAAATGGTTCTTTCAGGTGCAATATTCTTTGCAGCAATTTCCTTGCAATCTGCCATAGCTGGTTCAAACCAAATAATGCGTCCAAAGCTCCATTAGTAATTTAAAAAATGTCACTTTAGAAATAGTATCAAGGCCTGTGCTGTTTCTAACAAGTCGTTGGATAAACAAGGATGTGTGTGTGTGTGTGCGAGAGAGAGAGAGAGAGAGAGAGAGAGAGAGAGAGAGAGAGAGAGAGAGACGGAGCATGTGCGATCACCTGTTGCCACTCCCAAGCAGAGAGGCTGTCAGTTTTCTGAAGATCAGCTTTCTCAGTGGAAAAGTAGCGTCCAAGCAGGGGTATTTCACCCTATTTCAATATAGAAACTGCAATTTCCGCTAGCATTCTAAACAGTGTGTCCACTCCAATGTGGAAAGTCCAATAAGTTGTAAGCGCCTAATTAATCAGTCTGTTGTGTCTCTCAGCTGTGATAAGCCATAATGCTGAAGTTGTTCATTTAAAGCTGTTTAAAGCTATTTCCTAGCTTTAGCAGTGTAGAAGTAATATGAGCGATCACGGAGTGCTGTATGTAAACACTGGCTGATGTGAATTCACTTCACGTAACCTAACTTGCTCTTATTACACATAAAAATTATCTTTTGCCACCACCTAATGGCTAACATATATAATGTCAAAAAAGACAAACTGTAGCTCTTTATACATATTCACTGCTCTTACACTTTAGTTTAAAATGGCACGAACACAAGTGGAGTAATACACACAGAGTGAAGCGAGTGCTGATGTTGTGAGACCATATGTACTCATGGATTGTCTTTCGTCCAATCAGATTTGAGTACTGTAACTTACTTTTGTTTATATGTATGTAGAATAGAACTTGATTTTATCCATTAGGACCAATTGATCATAAAAAATGATCGTCCATACCAGAATAGAGTGTTGCAAGATTTTATAAAGGCTGCATTACCTATAACAGTAGCTGCTAAAAAAATGCCTGAATAGCTATTTGGCTATAATATTAAAAATAGCCTGCATGGCTTAGGTGGAGGAGTGAGTAATTATATTTTTTTTTAATAACGTGCATTCATTAATTGTGCACAATAAGACTAACATGTAAAAAATGTCCATTTTAATTTCATGTTGATTTTAAATTAAGTTAATATATATATTATTATTTTTTTCGAAGCAAAATTATTATAGTTGTATACTGCCTGAATACCAACTAAGTCAGCTCAGTAACCAGAGACCTTGCCTGTTTTGTGTGTACAGTATGTGTTGGTGTGTGCATGTACACATGTGCATCTGCATGTGATAGTTTGTGTTTGGAGGGAAAGCTTGACCTTTAAGCTTGTAAGGAGGGAATGAAAGCAATCTTGCATGGTAATTACCTGTCAAAATGGCAACTTTAACTTGAGGGAGAAAATGAAAAACCTAATTTAATCTAATACATGCAGCTGTGTGTTTTTGTGGTGTGTGTATGTGTATGTGTAGTTCATGCAAAACTTGTCAATGCACACGTTGTCATGTAACAAAAATCATAAAACTGAGAATATCTAATTTGACCCACAAGAATGTGTGTGAAGATTTAAAAACAAATAATTATTTTGTCATATCATTAAATATCAATATTTTGACATTTAATGAAAAGGCACATCTTGTTCAGATCATTTGGTGCAACAATGTGAAGACATACTGATATTCTTGATTTAAAAATGTATATAAAGTGTATATATATATATATATATATATATATATATATACACACACACACACACACATACATACATATATAAATATATATACATATTTCACCTTGAAAAGTGTTTGAAAACTTTTTGGAAATTAATGATGAAGTTGTGTTCACTCTCATGTAATCAAGGTGCAAGGAAAGTATTTTAATACATTTTACTTGATGGTTGCGACATGTGACATTTATAGTCATTAAATATTTGTATTTTACAAAATGCTATAAAATAAAATAAAACGGAAAACTATTTGTAAAAAAACATGAACTCAAAAGATTACATGTCTACGAACTAAACCAGATTTTACCCTGTAAATATTTATCATTTTTATCACCACTGACAACCTTATTTGTCAATGACCCTAACTAGTTTTAGATAGAGTACAGCATGTCACACCACTGGCATGTCAGCATGTGTTGTTTGAGTCTGACCTGTTTTTCGTTCTCATCCTCTAGTTGCAGGCGCTGTTGGATGCAGTTTCTAGCCTGTAGAAAGGCCTTCCTCTGGCAACGCTCAGTAAGGACTCGAACAAACACACCCGACAGATTCACACCAACCAGCAACACTGCATTTGCTACCAGCTAAAAACACAGAGAGAGAGAGAGAGAGAGAGAGAGAGAGAGAGAGAGAGAGACAACAAGGTCTGTGTGTGTGAGTTGAACATCTCTGTTTATTGGACCATGGAGAAAGATTCTGACATTTAAAAATGCTGTAAGCAGTATTTAGCCGTTCTGGGACTTCTACCATACTTAGCCACTAAATTTGACACACAGCCCTATCCGAAAACCCACCCTGCAAGAAAGATGCTCTCATACCATTAAGACCACTGTAATCAGAGAGGGAGCAGGAGAGCTATCTGTGTTATTAAATTGGTGTTAGTGTTATTAAAGTTGTCAAAAGCAACAGTGGCAAATGCATGTTATTGTTCAGAACTGGTTCCTTTCTTTATAAAATAACAGAATTGTTTGATTTTTGGTTAGCGGGTTCCGAACATGTAATTTTCCAGCTATACGGATGGGACACATTACTAAATATTATGACAATACTTCCTGCGTTGCTATTCAGCGGCAGCACTGCTTTTCTATTGAATCTAAAGCGTGAAACACACAGTTCATACAGTGTAGTCTGATTCCCAAATGAATGACTCTTATGTGTCAGTTCTTTTAAATCTACGGCACGGAACATGCAGCGTGACCTGTGTATTCAAATTCCTAAACAAATGACACTTATGAGACAGTTCTTTTGAATCTACAGCGTGAAACGCACTGTAACCAATATAGTCCGATTACCAAATGAATGACTCTTATGAGCTTGAGTTACTTTTAATCTATAATGCGAAACATACAGCATTACCAGTCTTGTAGGATTTCAGAACAAATGACTCTTATGAGCCAGTTCTTTTGAATCTAGAGGATGAAACAATGCATTGCGGCCACTGTAGCAAGCCGATGCCCATGCAAATCACTCTAATTAAGCTGATTCTTATGAATATGCACTGCGAAACATACAGCAAAACAAGTCTAGTCTGATTCCCAAACGAATGACTCTTATGAACCTTTTGAATCTACATTGTCACCTTGCATTCCCTATTCATTTTCAATGAGTGAGAGGTAGCAGTTGGCAAAATGGAGGCAGCAGTGTTGCCTCTTTCCAAGATCTTTCACGAGAATCCTGCCGCTTTGTTGTGCACAACTGCTTGCGGTGCACACCCGGCAAGATAAAAATATTTTATCTCTCCGTGGCTGCCGCTTGTCATTAACCAATCAGAGCTGAATTTGTTCACAGCCAATCAAACAACATTTAGCTTTATGTAGTCACAAACAAAATGGAAAGGAATATACTTGCCGTTGCTGAATTTCCTGACCTATATAATGATTCTTTGAGCGTTTATAAACAGCCTCATGGGAAGCTGTGAGTGAATGAGTCGGCGTACCAGGTGTAAACTGACTATGGAAACATGTATAGCTTAATCTTGGAAGATAGACAACTGCGCGATGTATACAAATGGGCCGGGGAACGTCTATATGAATATATATAAAAAATAGCTTATTACAATATTTATACTTATAAAACATTTTATGAAAAAAATAAGTGCCATGTTATTTAAGACCAATCACTTATATGAAAGCTAATACAATATTTACTGTAATCGTATTAGAGACCCAGTGTCTGAGCTGAAGTAGTAGGGGGCATTATTGCACTTCTACTGCCGTGTTTCGCACCGCTGCTCGTGTGAATGGAAAACGCCTGTACAAACGGGTAAGAATGCAAGCAACGCCTGCCAGCCGTGCAACGTGTCTAATGTAAAACCGCCTTTGAGGCTTTTGCAATTACTGGCTGGTTGTTCATATGACGGTGTAATTTGGAATTTAATAAGATATCAATGAAAATTGTCATCACATTTTTGTCATGCCAAGATTTAGCATGTAAATGTGGGTATGGCGTATTGATAGGATAGTGGTCTTGGCAGACTAGATCTACTATGCTGCTGCTGCTGCTGCTGCAGAGCAAGTACAGAAACTTGCTATTGCCTGAAAATACACATAAATACTGGGTTAGCATGTGGATATGCTACTGTTGCTGCTGAACGAGAAAAACGCAACACGCAGATATAGTAAAAAACGTATGTACTGCTGCTGCTCCGAAGAGCCATGTGCACCGAGTGTATGCTAGCTAGGTGTGCCTAGGCTGCAGGACAAATAGCGTTATGCTATTGAAATAAATGCATTTGTGTGCCTTGTCCAGCTTAGCCGATTAGCATTATTTAATGAATCCTGAATTTATTTAATCTAATGACCTAAGGTAGCAATGTGAGCCAGCCAGATTTGACTAAAGCTTACCTTGTTAATACATGCTTCTATATGCTATTTAAATGTTAGACGAGAGAGATGCAAGTTGATTGGCTGCCCGATAACAAGTTAGAGGACCAATCAGCTTACACCATGCGAGCAGAATGGCTTGACATGTCACATGTGAGCAAGATGATTGGCAAGTCAAAGATAACAAGATAAGAGAACACAAGTCAAAGAACCTATCAGCTTGCGCCACATAGTTTTGCACAGCTGAACTTTGGTCATTTTGTTTGTTTAGACTATTAATTTAATAGCAATATAGTTAGGATCAATCATTGGATTGCATTTATCTTTCTAAAATGTCTGTGTAAACATGCTTTTAGCAAGAATTGTATTACATTTTATTTCTAAAATGTCTGTCGAAACCTGAAATGATCTTATCATTTGGCAACAGGCTGCTCAGAGCAGTATGTAAATGCAATAATTATTGTTTTTTCTTGTTCCTAAGTATTTCTTCCTCTAGAAGTACAGAAAGAAACATTAACGGAACCTGAATCTTTAAGAGGAATCAGAACCAGAATCGTTTAATTCCTTGCTATTCCCACACCTACTCGCACAACAAACAATCAGCTGGCAGAGGCTTATGAAGCTGAACATGCCATTTGACTTGAATAATCCGCTTCAACTACTACGTGCTCAGCTTCCTACTTCTCATATATGGACTTCATTGTGAACGTGCGAAATGATTGACAGGCAGAAAGTGCCGCAAAGTCTTCCAACTGGCTAAAGGAAGAGTCTGACCCATGTTTGTTCACTCTTTACGGTGCCTAGGGATATCACAGAGGCAGGTGATATTTCAGGTGATAGTAACTATTTCTGTGTGCCATTCCACAACAACATTGTTTGACTAAAAATAAACCTTCAGTGATCAGGAGTGGCATATTATGTTAACAAGAGAGAAAGGAAGGTATGGAGCAAGAGTAGCGTAAAGGAGAGTGGGAAACAGAAGCCGAGAGAGGGGGGCACCGGTTCATTATTTTTAACTCCAGATATGGACACAACCCCCAACAAGTTAGCTTGAGAAGCTCTCTGGATAAAGCTTCAGTGACTGGACGAATAAGACATTTTCTGGCTTTTGAGACATGGCACTTCAAACAGACACATAATAAGGGATTTGTATTGTTCATTCATAGAGGAACATAAAATGTGATTATGCAGAATCATTTACATACAGAGTTCCCTTTAAACAGGCCCTTTGTAAATGAAAGTAAAGGCCATTTTCTGAAAAGATTAATGGGATGCAGACAAAGCCTTAACATTATTTCTAATCCTTAGCAAGGATACAAGACTTGTAAATCATGTAACAAGTCTAATAAACAAAGTGGCCAGCATGGTTAATAAGTAATGGCTATTGATTTGTAATCACTGATTAAGCCTTCAAAGTCATCTGAGGGGCCAGCAGGAGGCTGACCAACCTATACTTTAAATGTTTGTTGTGCAAAAATGCTATGAAACTCTGAAAGAGGGGAAAAACGAAACAACTCAACTCAACTTGAGTCTAGATTTGAAGAAGTCTTGAAGTTTGGAGCACAATAATGAAATACTGTATATCCTATGTGCTCTTGCAACCTGTGGTGCTTCTGTTTTAATGTGAAGTGGCATTCTAGACCGGGTGATTTTGACGGTCCTCCGAGCATTTTGGTAGGATTTTAGGCATTCTATCAATCTTTTTCAGTAAAATCAAGGTTTAACAGGTCACCAAATTCATTCCCGGTTTCACAGGTTTGGTTGCTGATGATGGAAGCTATAATTCCTGTGACTGTATTTCACAAACACCATTTAACATCCAGTGAGCATGTGCAAGCAAGAAATGTGAAACTGTCACAGTGCTCAGTAAATCAGTGTTATAGAGGTTAAGAGCTGCACCGAAATGTGTCAGTGTGCTCCAACTGACAATCCCTAACAAGAGTAAACATAAGGCCAAAGCATACCAATGTGTTTACAACCTTACAGGTAGGGTTGCAGCCTATATTCATTTCAACATGTGTAAAACATTACAAAGGAATCTCAGTGTGTATGCATGTATAGTGTTATACACTTATGAATGTGATTGTAGTGAAGCTGTTTTCTGTGAGGTCTCTAAATAACTATAATCATTGTGTGTGTGTTTAATTATGTATTTATTGTGCATTGTTCCTCGTTATTTCGAGTGTTGTCGTTTCTGCTTTCCCTTGGCGCTGTCCATTTTCAGTGGTGGTGAAACCTAAAGCCCTCTCGCGACTCTTCTCTCCACCTGTGTGCACGTGCATTGCGCGCGCTCATGATCCTCATGCTCCATGAATCAAATTAAGAATCGCTTCTCTCTTCTTCCGCTTGACACAAAAAAAATTGTTTTACGTGTTTAGGTCCAAAACTTAAATGGCAAAACTTACCGGTGTCCACAGGCGAGGTTTGCGGGCCGTTACAGATGTTGCTGTTAGGATGAAGTGGAACCCTCCAACCACGATGCCGAATAAAACGGCCAAAAGCGTCCTTACCGGTAGGAGAGAGTAAGCAACGAACGTAACGAGCATCAGCTGCCAAACACCTTGCTCAGGTGCTGTGCTCGTCGTGTCAGACCCTTGCGTCCCTTGCTGCAAGCCGTGCCCCGGCGCGAGGGGAAACGGGCAACAGAGGAGCGCGAAGGTGAAACTAAAGAGCAGCGCGAGCCGCGCGATCTGCTGCAGCTGCGTGACCTGGAGATACTTGACGTTGGTGACGATAAAGAGCGAGGTGAAGATGACGCAGTGGACCGGGTGCGAGCCCTTGGACACGGT
Organism: Moxostoma hubbsi; assembly: GCA_032164185.1. Taxonomy (NCBI): domain Eukaryota; kingdom Metazoa; phylum Chordata; class Actinopteri; order Cypriniformes; family Catostomidae; genus Moxostoma; species Moxostoma hubbsi. Next base: position 25,619,264 of record JAVLUX010000022.1, read on the forward strand.
GAAGCGCGAACCGGCAGACAGGAGCTCCACGAGCGCCAGCGCGGACGCGGCGAGAATGAGGATGGCCAGCGCTTTGAGCGTGGCGGTCTGCTCGAGCTTCAGGTTGTACTTCTGGAAGAGGGTCTCGAGCTCCTTGCAGTCAAACTCGAGCTCGCACGTGCCGGCCAGGCAGCGACTTTTCCTCCACCGTGTGCGGACTCGGGGAAACGGAACTTCATCCATAGCGGGGCCATTCATACAGCCAGAGCCGCGCGCGCACTCCTCACAAAAACCAGTCCAGCACTTGTTTTGTCATGAGGGAAACGGACAAACTCGCGGACCGAAACCAGCGCGAGACTGTCTCTAATCCGCAGGTTGTTGACTGTTGTCTGCTGCGCGCGCGGTGGTGGTGGAACACCCCCTATCCCCCCCTCCCCCTCTATCTCCTCCTCTCTCTCTCTCTCTCTCTCTCTCCTCATTCCTCGAGACGGTCTCCAGGAAGCAGACCACCCGTAGCGGCGGCGATTGTTCGGTCCCCTCTACGCATCCCACAGCTGCATCTCAGCAGCAACGCGTCCAGATCACGCCTGCGCAATATCTCCCCGAGATTAAGAAACCAGGCACGTCTCTCAGCCCTCAAAAAACATCAGACAAGACTCTGACGGAGGCTCATCTTAAATTGAAAGCTCCTAAGCAATAGTCTAGGACAGTTCTGTTTATTAAAAGAGCAAATTAAGGTTTTTTTTTTTTTTTTGACGTGCCTCTATGACACTAGATGGGAGATGAATGACTCAGAAATTCTCCCCGCCGTGCTGACGCGATTATAAATAGCAAACTGATGAGAGGCGCCGCATCAGTGGCCTTTTAATTGAAAGCACATTAATTCCAGCTCGTGCCTTTGTTTCGAGTGCCGTTTGAGCTCGCGCCGAGTGCCGTTACCGATCCGGCAGCAAAGCAGGTGTTTCGGATTACAGATCGCATTCATCTTTTATTCGTGCGCATATGCAGCTAAATTGATTACCACCGGGTGACTAAGTGGGTTTTTATGTTGGTACAATAGGGTTGAGGAGGTGTGCTTGCTCCTCCATTGACGACAAGCTTCTTGTATTGATTTGGCTGTAGTCAGTTGATCCGCCAAGGGACCGATGGTTCCCTCTCGGACCCTAAACCCATCTTCTTTTAAAGGAAGAGTTCAACCAAAAATGAAAATTCTCTCATCATTTAACTTCTCGCCCTCATGCCATTCCATATGTGAATGACTTTCTCAAACGAAGATTTTTAGAAGAATGTCTCAGCTCTGTAGGTCCATACAATGCAACTGAAAGGTGACCAGAACTCAGAAGGTCCAAAAAGCATATAAAGGCATCATAATAGTAATCCATATGACTCCAGTGCATTAATCTGTGTCTGTAGAAGTGATAGGAGAGATTTATAGTAAAAAAAAAAAAAGACTTAAATATTGATCTGTTTCACATCTCTACATTCCATATTGCTTCAGACGATGTGGATTAATCCACTGGAGTCATATGGAATAGTTTTATGCTGCATTTATGTGCTTTTTGGAGCTTCAAAGTTCTATACACCATTAATTTGCATTGTGATGACATACAGAGCTTAACAATTCTTCTAAAAATGTAATTTGTGTTCAGCAGATGAAAGAAAGTCATACATATCAGTGATGGCATGAGAGCAAGTAAATGAGAGATTTTTCATTTATGGGTGAACTATCTGTTTAAGTAGTTTGGGATCAGTATAGGCATCAAAAAGTCAGCATTCATTTAATTGAATTACTTGACACCAAAGAGGTTAGACATGAGTCTAGACGTGAGTTGTGAGTTATTTAGAATCGTTTGATTAAAAACAACAACAACCACGCTTTTGAGATCTATATAGGCCTTTGTCACACGTCCGTGTTCCCAGAGCAGAAGCTTCTCTTAGTAGCGTAAAACAACTTCCGCAGCAGATTTAAAGGCAGTGCCCACAGCACGGAATTATTATGAACTATTTTATGTACAATTCACCTCAAATACTTAATCTAAACAGACCTTCCTCACAGTACAATCATTACTCGATGAAGTAAAGAAAAACGGTGTCATGATGTTTTATTATTTTAAACAGGATGTGAGCAGGAAACACTTCAGTTTTTATTAGATGAATGCAAGAATATATACAAACAAGAGTACCTTTACACATTAAAGAGCACTAGAACAAGACAGGGGTATACAGTATGTCAGTATGTCACTAAATTAAATGTAAATAAAACATAAAGATTAAAATGTCCCAGTGTCTACAACTGTATAATATTTACAAATGGGAGGTGAGCATGTTGCAAAAGTGAAAACAATGACATTAAAACACTTAAATGCCTCTTCGAACTTGAGTTGAGCACATTCACAGCACGCACAGCTCCTCGAGAACTGGGAAAACTTTGGGCTGATAATCAGTTCGCTCAGATACTATTACACATTAAAGTGGTTGATAACACATGGTGAAGTGCTGTGTTGAAAGGCCCTCACACCTAGTTCGACCGCTCCTCAGATTTATTGTGAAGATGCTGTTTATGCTCAGTATATGCATTTCACATAAACCGAGCTGACACTCAACATAATGGGGACTGTCATAACTATCACAATGCGTAATCGTTAGCACCTTTGATGAATCATCCTTTCTCATAAACTTGATAATTAAAGGCTCACATCAAATCAAGGTTTCGAGGTTCTTGTATGCTGTAAGTGATGCTCTTGTACACTTTCTCTGTGGGTTACAATTTACAACATTATTCTTTCATTGGCAATCACCAAAACCTAATCCAAACACTGTCTGTCATGCTGAGACTCAAAGGGCAGTTACAAGCTATTTTAGTCCATATCTCAAAAACTGTTTCAGTTCATGTTTATTTTCAGGATGTTTTGCTTGAATCGCCTGCTTTTGATCAAGGCACATCATGTAGTACTGTAGTTGCCCTTGATAGCTGTTAGAGATCTCCCAGTAATCATCTCAGCAGTCCTCAAAACCTTCTTCAAAACTGAATCCATACTGTGCCTTTTCCATTTTATTGATGATTTTTCTGTTTCAATTTACTTTTACAAACTTGCGGCGTTTGACACTTTATTCTCATGTGACTACATTTAACTCATTAATTTGACCTTATCCAAATATTAATTTCCTGTTGTTATTGATTTACCTAATTCACTACATTGTACTTTTTACATTTGTGTATTTTGCTCTATTATAGAGATGTGAGTGATTGATTTTTTGTATTTTTTTTAATGATTCTCAGTCTTTGTCTCACACAGAATACAAATCCATCCCAACCATGGGTTTTGAATAGTCCATTGCATGCCATTATGTTGAACCAACATTAGAAACTTGATTTGTATTTAGTAACACTTAACAAAAAGGTTGCATTCGTTAACATTAGTTAACCAATAATGAACAACACTTTTACAGCATTTACTGATCTTGGTTGATGTTGACTTCAACATATGCCATACAGGTGTCATGGCTCTGGTGAGTTTGCTGGTTTGTTTAGTCTGTTTTGTTATTCTCTTTCCCTCAAGTCTCATGGGTGCGGACGGCATGCATGATCAGCGTTTCCATGGGAACATTGATTTTTCCCAGGGGAAAGCTGATCATACTGCTTATTAGTGTACTGAGCAACACCTGTTCTCCTCTAATTAACTCCCTTCTTATGTTCTTCATGTTCTATCTTTGCTAGATTGTTGTTTGATGGGAAGTAACTAACCTGAATTATCTCTGCCTAGTTGGACCTGTCTCGTGTATCTGTTGCTTGCCGCGTGTCTGGTTTGTGGTTGCCTTCCAGTTTGCTGCGTGTCAGCTGGGTATCCAAGAAGGATACCTTGTCTTCGCCTGTGTGTCGGGAGCTAGATCGCTCTACCCTGCTGGGCATCGTTCTGCACCTCACTAAGCTTCAACGGGGGATTCCATGAATTTATTCCTGGCTTCCACAAGGCACACACTTATTCTATGAACACACTCCTCACAGATTGCCCCGGGAATGGCCACAGCGCACGCGTTTATCTGTCATCTCTCCCTGCTGCTACAACCAGTACCGGGATTCTTGACATCCACAGTGATTGCTCACATTTATTAAATAAAAAAATTTAATACTTTAAATGAAGTAAATAAATCCTTTGAACTTTCCCTCTGCATTTTGATTTGTTAGTATCGCTATCGTTCATTACATAAAAATCTAGCCAAGCATTTGCCCAGTGGAGGAATCCACTCTTCGCTCCGCCCTCTCTCAGTGTGGAGCCTTGCTTGGACGTAAGCAGGATCACATCTCAACATCTAACCGGTCTCTAGAGATGATGGCTTCGCAGCTCCCCAAGCTCACCTCTGTCGTGCAGCAGCTCCGCCTATCTCCAGATGCTGGTCCCTCTAAGGAAGCATCCTTACCAGCTCTGTCGGTTCCCCTGGTTTCTGGGCCCTTTGAAGCCTGTATTGCCCCTCAAGCCCCGTAATCAGTTGGGGCTGAATCATTTAGCGCATTGCTTTCGCAATGTTCCCTGTTGTTCACGTTACAGCCCTCTACTTTCGCATCAGATACGATGAAGGTGGCTTGTGTAATCACACTCCTCACCAGAAGAGCTGGAAAATGAGGCACTGCCAAATGGGACAACAGACATCCCTGCTGCACTTCCTATCATGCCTTTTCCCACAGAGCTTCACCAAGTGTTTGAACGCTCAGCTCAAGGTCAGGATGCAGCGAGGTTCTTATCTGCATTGTCTCAAGGAGATCGACGTCTCTAAGATTATGCAATTGAATTTCGCATCTGACTGCTTTTTGAGAGTGGAATGACCACGGCATGTGGGATCGATATCTTCATGGGCTTTCCGAAGACATCCTGGACGAGATTTACTCTTTGGATTATCCGAATCAATCAATGCCTAACCCTACGTTATCGCCACCATTGATGCAGCTTTCCACCTACCCGGGCGGCTGATCCTCCTACTCTGCTTCTTCAGCCAACTCACCAGTATCACAGCCCGACACTGAGCTGATGCAACTCGGAAGAACCCAAATCGCCATCTCGTTAATGGACTACGTTTTCATTGTGCTCGTTCTGATCATCGCTCTGCTTCCTCTCTGGTAAAAGACACTGCCCGTCAGTAGGAAACAGGTTACTGGCCAGCGCAACCCCTGGACTTCAGACACTTCTCCCAGCCCAGCTGCAGTATGGATCTGCCTGTCACACGTTTTTTACCTTGGTTGATCACGGAGCTGAAGGGAAGTTTATGGATTTTGACTTGGCTTCAAAATGGTCCAGCTGGATAAACCCATCACCACCCACACCCTCAGAGGCACGCCGCTGTCCAACATCACTCAATCCACAAAGCCGGTCATCTTTGTCTCTGTAATCATACGGAGCAGTTGTCCTTCTATCTGAATCAATCTCCATCGGCACCGGTAGTGTTGGGGCATCCTTGGTTGGTAACACACAATGCACACAAACACTGGTCAAACAACACTGTTCTTGCTTGAAGACCTTATTGTTTGTCGTACTGTCTTAACTCTGCTGTTTCCCCTGCCCAGTCTTGTGTATAGTTGCAGGATGAACCAGCGGACTAATCCAGAATACCGTTGACATACCATGACTTGAGGGAGGTGTTCAGCCGGTCCAAAGCTGCAACCCTTCCTCATCATGGCCGTAGGACTGTGCGATTGAACTGCTTCCTGGCACCTCACCGCCTTTGGGCCGGCTGTATTTACTCTCAGCTCCTGAGAGGGAGGAAATTAACAGGTATATCAATGATTCTCTGGCAGGGGCGGGGTTCTTCTTCGTGGAGAATGATGGGTCGCTTAGACCCTGTATAGATTATCGGGGGCTGAATGATATCACTGTGAAGAATCGCTATCCTTTGCCGTTGATGTCTTCAGCCTTCGAACTCTTGCAGGGAGTGTCCGTCTTTATGAATTTGGACTTATGCAACACGTATCAACTTTAGGAAGGGGGATGAGTGCAAGACATGGTTAAACACACATAGGAGGCACTTTGAATATTTGGTTATGCCTTTCATATTGGTCAACACCCCCGCCGTCTTCCAGGGGCTCCTAAATGATGTGCTTAGAGACATCTTGATGATATTCTGCTCTTCTCCCAGAATATCCAGGACCATGTTAAGCATGTCAGGCAGGTGCTTCAGCAACTGATCAGCTGTTTTTCAAGTCGGAGAAATGCGCTTTTCATGCACAGTTGGTTCCATTCCTGGGGTTCATCGTTTTATCCGAGGGAGTGTGCATGGACCCGGCTAAGGTTAGAGCATCCCCAATTGGCCAACCCCAGATTCTCGCAAGGCATTGCAGAGGTTTCTGGGGTTTGCTAATTTTTATTGGAGTTTTATTAGGAACTATAACCAACTCGCCGCACATCACCTCCACATGCATTGACTTTTGTTGGTCCCGGCAAGCTGAGGCAACATTTTCTAAATTAAAATAGAATTTTTCTACAACGCCCATCCTCGTAATGCATAACAGGCGGTGTGTGAAAAAAGCTCGGAGGATCATCCAGCCACCCGAGTCATGGGCTGCTCTCACTGCTACCATCAGTATCATAGCATCAGGACCCGCACCAGCCGACTACATGACAGCTTCTTCCCCCAAGCAATCAGACTTTTGAACACTTGATCTCTTACGATCAAATTTCATCATCACTGCACTTTATTAATCTTATTATCACACACTGGACTGTCATAATTATATTCTCCACAATACAACTACTGTATATATACTTTTTATAGTATATGTATTCTATATTGTGTATTGTTTACTGTACATTGTATATTATTATTGTTTTGTGTAATTTAGTGTACATTTGATATGTAAATTGTGTTGATATGTTGTTTATTGTAATTGGTATATGTCTCGTCACTGTCATGACTGCTATGTTGCTCGGAACTGCACACAAGACTTTCACCTACTGTTGCACTTGTGTATGGTCGTGTGACAATAAAGTGATTTTATTTTATTTGAATTCCTGACACTTCAAGTCAGTTTGTGTTGAAGGTGGATCCTTCTGAGGTTAGTGTCGGAGCGGTCCTGTTGCAGCGCAATTACTCGGATGGCCAGAAGCATCTGTGTGATCTGTTTGGACACATGTCCTACAGTGGGGTCACTCATCCAACATCGCTTGTCATCCAGGGACAACTCACACCCAGATGCTCATTAGACAGCAATTCTGGTGGCCATCACTAGTGCAGGAAGTACGTCAATTTGTAACTGCTTGCCCTGTTTGTGAGACTAATAAGACATCTTGTGAACCCCCAGATGGGCTCCTCCAACCGCTGCCTGTCCCTTTGAGACCCTGGTCACAGTCATTAACCACATCTTCCACATTCATGGCCGATGAAGTTTCAGACAGAGGCCCCCAAATTGTGTCACATTTTTGGGAAGAATTCTGTCGAAAGCTGGGGGCTATGGTGAGTTTTTCCTCTGGGTTTCATCCCCAGACAAATGTGAAAATTGGTGAATCAGGAGCTGGAAAAGGCCCTGTGCTGTGTGGCCTCCCATAATCCATCTTCTTGGAGCAATCATTTAGTCTGGGTCAAGTACGCCCACAACTCCTAACAGTCATTGTCTACGGGGTTATCACCCTTCCAGTGCAGCCCCAGTTATTAGCCCCCTCTCTTTCCCGCACAAGAACCCAACATACAGGTTCCGTCCGTCCACACCTTTATCTAGAGATGCCAATGCAACTGGAAAGACACCAGAGAAGCCCTCATATGGACTGGTGCTCACATTAAGAGATCGGTGGACCAGCACTGGTCTAAGGCCCCATCTTACGTGTGCGGGCACAAGGTTTTGCTGTCCTCTAAGGACATCCCGCTCCAACTCCCCTAACGAAAGCTGGGTCCCAAGTTTATCGGGGCATTTCCCATTGCCAAGGTCATTAGTCCGGTGGCAGTCCAAACTCAAACTACCTCCTCACCTCAAACGTATTCACCCTGTATTCCCCGTCTCCTAAATGAAACCCATTTTATGTTCTGAGTTACACCCCGCCACACCTGTCCCACCTTCTACGTGTCTTGTTGAGGGCTCTCCAGCATACACTGATTGATGTCAGGCAGAGGGGCAGAGGGTTCCAGTACATGGTTGACTGGAAGGGTTATGGACCTATGGAGAGCTGTTGGGTTCTGGCTCGGGACATCCTGGACCGCACCCTCATAGATCAGTTTCACCTCCGGCAAGGTAATTCTGCCAGGGATGCCAGGAGGCATCCCTTTTTTAACATTGACAAAAACTCACACACTCATATGCTAACACGTTTTTCCTTTTCATCAAAGAGTATTCCTCTCCCAGGTCCATTGTGAGTAGAGAGACTCTAAGAATAGCAGTCAGTCAGATTAACACCTCAAAAACAGCTGCTTCCAAAAGAGTAAGAGAGACAGCAGAGAAATGAGAACAGACAGCTTTACATGTGCCAGTCTTACATTATATTTATTAAGTAACAACACACACACACACACACTGTTACACTGCAAAACAGAGACACAATGGCAGCCTGCAGTTTTGAACCTCTATTCCACCTCCTGGTTGGTGGGCAAGGGTTGCGTTTCCGTAGTAACAGAAAAGGGAGCTCCCTAGGTCCCTCCTAAGTGCTGAAGTTCATTACACATGCACACATACAAATATTTTCTCATATTGTTGAGTGAGATATGAGGTGGATTGACTTGTGCAGATTCAGAAGTCGGTTCTGTGTTAAAAGAATTGTTTAACATAAAAATTATAATGCTCTCATCATTTACTCACCCTCATGCCATCTCAGACTTTATGACTTTCTTTCTTCTGAGGAGCACAATGAATTTTTTTATAAACAAATATGTTTTTGTCCATGCAATTCAAGCCAATGGGGTCACTGTTTAACATGCCAAGGAGACTGCAGATGTCAAGATTTATTGAGAAAAATATATATTTTGGTCTGTTTCTCACCCAAAACGATCATATCTGAAGACATTGATTAAACCACTCAAATCGTATGGATTACCTACAGTATATGTTCTTTTTGGAGCTTGCATATTTTGGACCCCATTTATTTGCATTATATGGATATTAACTTATCAATCTTTATATCCTCAAAAATATGATTTTTTGTGTTCCGAAGAAGATTTCTTTTGAGTTTTAGATGGCAAAAGGGGAGCAAATGATGAGTGAATGATCATTTTTGGGTCGAATATTTCTTAAACAATCTAAAATATACAGAAAATACAGAGATTCTATTTACATGAAAAATAAAATGCAATTGCAAAATGACATTAATGACGGTATTGCTTTTTCTCCAAGTTGCATACATACACATACACGTGTGCAAACAAGTCACAATTTTCAAGAATTTCAAAAAGAGTTTTGGGCTCACATTAATAAAAGGGTTACCTTACCCAGAAACTTCCCACTGATTTCCTTTGCCTTTACACGGGTCACTTCATGTTCTGACGCAGGGCAAAAATGTTATTGACACCTGCCTTTTATAGAACATACAGTGGATATAAAATTCTACACACCTGTTAAAATGCCAGGTTCTTGTGATGTAAAAGAATGAGACAAAGATATGTCATGTCAGAACTTTTTCCACCTTTAATGTAACCTATAACGTGAACAATTCAATTGAAAAACAAACTGAAATCTTTGAGGGGGAAAAATAAAAAAACTCACAATAACCTGGTTGCATAAGTGTGCACACCCTTAAACTAATACTTTGTTGAAGCACCTTTTGATTTTATTACAGCACTCAGTCATTTTGGGTAGGAGTCTTATTAGCATGGCACATCTTGACCCACTCTTCTTTGCAAAAGCGCTCCAAATCTGTCAGATTGCGAGGACATCTCCTGTGCACAGCCCTCTTCAGATCACCCCACAGATGTTCAATTGGATTCAGGTCTGGGCTCTGGCTTGGCCATTCCAAAACGTTAATCTTCTTCTGGTGAAGCCATGCTTTTGTGGATTTGGATGTGTGCTTTGGGTCATTGTCGTTCTGAAAGGTGAACTTCCTTTGGGATGCAGCCTTCTAAACAAGAGACAGCTACAGAGTGTGATTGCCTGGGTCCCAACACAGACTTGAACCGAACTAGACAGGGAGTCAGGACCCAGACACCATATTCCAGACATGAAACACAACAGACAGAAGAGCGTGTGGACAGAACAAGTCAGCACGCATGCTCACACAAGACATACAGAACAGCATGCGGCCGGTAATAGAACAGGGACCGCACACTCACACGAAGACAGACATGGGCGGATAGATGGGCCAAAACCTAGATCTAGAGCTCCACCTCCCTTGAGGCCGACAGCTAATACTGTTTACATTCTTCAGTCAGTCAAAATCAGTCAGCATGAACACACCGGCATGTGGAGTTATTACCGAGCTGTTGTAAATGTACCTACATCTGTTTGATCAGTTTGCAAGAACATGTTTTTTGTTTATTTAGTCTACAAAAGAAATCAAATGTACTCAAATACTCTAAAGTGCCATCTGCAGCAAAAGCCATTCATACATCTGGCTAAAGACATGCCTCTCTTATCATCATTCTTTTGTCTGTTAATTCCCCCATTAACTCTCTTTTATATACACACTTCACAGTAGTATCATCATAAATTACAAGTGCATAATCGGTGTGTATTATGGCCACGTAGGGTGTTGTTAGCTCAATCTAATGTGTTGTATGCCCAGAAACTAAGCAGGACAAATAAAACATTTCTGCTGCAATACAGATTACATTATATCATCGAGTGGTTAAAACAGTTTCTTTTACTGACCTCATGTGAATTCTACTCATAAAATTAGGCATAAAATAATTGATAACACTTGTCATATTGTTTTACATGAAGTCTTGAGCATCCTCATATTTAAATGTAGGGTAAGATGGGGTAAGACACCCCCCTTAAGAACAATGTATATATATATATATATATATATATATATATATATATATATATATATACACACACACACAGGTGCTGGTCATATAATTAGAATATCATCAAAAAGTTGATTTCAGAAATTCCAGTCAAAAAGTGAAACTTGTATAATGTATACATTCATTACACACAGATTGATATATTTCAAATGTTTATTTCATTTAATTTTGATGATGAAATCTGACAACTAATGAAAACCCCAAAATCAGTATCTCAGAAAATTTGAATATTACTTAAGACCAATACAAAAAAATGATTTTTAGAAATGTTGGCCAACTGAAAAGTATGAACATGAAAAGTATGAGCATGTACAGCACTCAATACTTAGTTGGGGCTCCTTTTGCCTGAATTACTGCAGCAATGCGGCGAGGCATGGAGTCGATCAGTCTGTGACACTGCTCAGGTGTTATGATAGCCCAGTTTGCTCTGATAGTGGCCTTCAGCTCTTCTGCATTGTTGGGTCTGGCGTATTGCATCTTCCTCTTCACAATACCCCATAGATTTTATATAGGGTTAAGGTCAGGCGAGTTTGCTGGCCAATTAAGAACAGGGATACCATGGTCCTTAAACCAGGTACTGGTAGCTTTGGCACTGTGTCCAGGTGCCAAGTCCTGTTGGAAAATTAAATCTGCATCTCCATAAAATTGGTCAGCAGCAGGAAGCATGAAGTGCTCTAAAACTTCCTGGTAGATGGCTGCGTTGACCTTGGACCTCAGAAAACACAGTGGACCAACACCAGCAGATGACATGGCACCCCAAACCATCACTGACTGTGGAAACTTTACACTGGACTTCAAGCAATGAGGATTCTGTGCCTCTCCTCTCTTCCTCCAAACTCTGGGACCTTGATTTACTTTCATCAGAGAACATAACTTTGGACCACTCAGCAGCAGTCCAGGTGAGACGCTTCTGACGCTGTGTCTTGTTCAAGAGTGGCTTGACACAAGGAATGCGACAGCTGAAACCCATGTCTTGCATACTTCTGTGCGTGGTGGTTCTTGAAGCACTGACTCCAGCTGCATTCCACTCTTTGTGAATCTCCCCCACATTTTTGAATGGGTTTTGTTTCACAATCCTCTCCAGGGTGCAGTTATTGCTATTGCTTGTACACTTTTTTCTACCACATCTTTTTCTTCCCTTCGCCCCTCTATTAATGTGCTTGGACACAGAGCTCTGTGATCAGCTAGCCTCTTTAGCAATGACCTTTTGTGTCTTTCCCTCCTTGCGCAAGATGTCAATGGTCGTCTTTTGGACAGCTGTCAAGTCAGCAGTCTTCCCCATGATTGTGTAGCCTACAGAACTAGACTGAGAAACCATTTAAAGGCCTTTGCAGGTGTTTTGAGTTAATTTGCTGATCAGAGTGTGGCACCAGGTGTCTTCAATATTGAACCTTTTCACAATATTCTAATTTTCTGAGATACTGATTTTTGGATAATCATCAAAATTAAAAGGAATGAACACTTGAAATATATCAGTCAGTGTGGAATGAATGTATACATTATACAAGTTTCACTTTTTGAATGGAATTACTGAAATAAATCAACTTTTTGATGATATTCTAATTATATGACCAGCACCTGTGTATATATACTGTATATATATAAATCCTCACAATCAACAATCAGCACTGCACTTTAATAATCCTCATTCTGTCAATATATTCTCGCTCCCAATTCAGTTAGTGTATATATATATTTATATATATATTTATACCCTTATCTAGTGTATGTGTATTCTACATTGTGTGTATTGTGTACATTTGATATGTAAATTGTTGTGTAGGTATGTGTACATTTGTTATGTAAATTGTTGTGTAAGTTTGTTATGTAAATTGTTTTGTGTAAATATGTTGTTTATTGTAAAGTGGTTTATGTCTCGTCACTGTCATGACTGCAATGTTGCTCGGAACTGCACACAAGAATTTCACCTGCTGTTGCACTCGTGTACACAGTAATTTGATTTGTGATTTGATTTGATATATATATATATATATATATATATATATATATATATATATATATATAGACAAACTTTATATTTTATTTTGTATAACGCTTTTCACAACACATCGTTTTAAAGCTGCTTTACAGAAAATGAAACTGTAATATCTATAAAGTCTTACAGTGATCATTGTGTAGTTTGATTAAATATGATTGTAAATTGTGTATAACAATAATTGTATTTATACCCGCAGTAAGCAAGCCGAAGGCGACTGTGGCAAGGAACACAAAGCTCCATAAAATGTAGGTTAATAATAATAATAATAATAAATAATAATACATTTTATTTAAAGGCGCCTTTCTCGGCACTCAAGGACACCGTACAGGGATACATAAGATATTTAAAAGGACCAAAATTAAATAAACAACAACATTAACATATGCAATTGATATTATGTGAGATAGGCATTTTTGAACAGATGTGTTTTGAGTTGAGATTTGAAGTGAGAAAATGAATCGATGTTTCTAAGTTGGGGTGGTAATGAGTTCCAGAGACGGGGAGCAGAGCGGCTAAATGCTCTGCTCCCCATAGTGGTAAGACGGGCGGAGGGGACAGACAGGTGTATGAAGGAAGAGGATCTAAGTGAGCGGGTGGATGTTGGACCATGAAGAAGATCAGACAGATATGGGGGGGCAAGTTTGTGGATGGCCTTGAATGTTAACAGAAGGATTTTGAATTGAATACGGAACTGGACCGGGAGCCAGTGAAGCTGTTGAAGAACAGGAGTGATGTGGTGAATAGAGGGGGTTCGAGTTATGATGCGGGCAGCTGAATTCTGGACCAGTTGAAGCTTATGAAGGGATTTGTGAGGGAGGCAGAAAAGGAGAGAGTTGCAGTAGTCCAAACGGGAAGTGACAAGACTATGGACAAGAACGGCGGCAGTGTGTGGTGTAAGGGAGGGGCGGAGGCGATTAATGTTTCGTAGATGGAAGTAGGCAGACCGGGTAATGTTATTGATGTGGGACTGAAAAGATAATGTGGTATCAAGGATGACACCCAAACTCCTAACCTGGGGGGAGGGTGAAACGGAGAAGTTATCAATAGTGAGTGAAAAACTGTCGGTTTTGGATAAATTAGATTTAGTGCCAATGAGGAGAACCTCAGTTTTATCACTGTTTAATTTGAGAAAATTTTGGGAAAACCAGGTTTTTATTTCTGTAATACAGTCAGTGAGGGAGGTGGGCGGGGAAGTGAACGAAGGTTTGGTCGAGAGGTAGAGCTGGGTGTCATCAGCATAACAGTGGAATTGAATGTTAAATTTGCGGAATATATTGCCCAGGGGAAGGAGATAAATGATGAAAAGTAGGGGCCCCAGGACAGAGCCCTAGGGCACACCTGAAGTGACAGTAGAGGGACTGGATTTGAAAGACTTAAGTTGAACAAACTGAGTGCGGCCAGAGAGATAAGATGTGAACCAGTCTAACGGAGTGTGGGTGATGCCAATGGAAGATAATCTGTTGAGAAGGACGGTGTGAGAGATGGTATCAAAGGCTGCACTTAAGTCGAGGAGGATGAGGATGGTAAGGAGTCCAGAATCAGCTGCCATGAGAAGGTCATTGGTGATTTTGATAAGTGCTGTTTCAGTGCTATGAAGTGGACGGAAACCAGACTGGAACTGTTCATACAGGTTATTGTGGGTTAAATGTAAATGGAGTTGAGAGGCAACTGTTTTTTCAAGGATTTTGGAGATGAATGGTAAGTTGGATATAGGGCGAAAGTTATTAAAGTTTGAAGGATCGGCACCAAATTGTTTTAAAATTGGGGTAATGGCAGCAGTTTTGAATGATGTAGGTACAGTTCCAGTGGAAAGAGAGGAGTGGATGATAGCAGAAATGAGGGGAGCCAAGCTTTAACAAGTTGTGTAGGAAGGGGGTCAAATTGACAAGTGGAAGCCTTGGATTTCCTAATGAGTTCTTTGATTTCTGAAATAGCGGGGAGCTGAAAGGAAGAGAATGAATGGGTGGATGGGTGAAAGTCGGCTGAAATGCTAAGATGAGGGATAGATCCCAGGTGCTGGTGGATGTTCTTGATTTTTTCAGTGAAAAATGACATAATGGAGTTGCAAAAGGAGGTTGTATACAAATGAGGGGGGAGAAAGTCCTGGGGTTGAGTAATATTGTTAAGTAAGGAAAAAAGTGACTTGGAGTTTCCTTTATTGGCGATAATCATACTGGAGTAGTAGTGGGTTTTGGTGCTAGCAACGGAGTCCTTGTAAAGTAAGATGTGGTTATTGTACATTTCTTTGTGAATAGTGAGACCAGTTTTTCTATAAAGACGTTCAAGTTGCCGCCCTTTGGCTTTCATGAAACGAAGATCGGGGGTGAACCAAGGGGTGGAAATAGAAAAAGAAACAGATCTATTTTTTAACGGAGCAAGGGAGTTAAGAATATTATGAAGTCCAGTGTTGTAGTGAGAGACCAGGTCATCGGGGGTAGGGATGCAGCGATTACCGGATTTCACAATTAACCGCGCTTAAAAACGTCACGGTTAATTAATCGTAAAGTTTATGCAACACCGTGTAAAAAAAAAAAAAAAATGCTATAGCCTACCGAGTGTTCTGCACGGAACGGAACTTTTGCAACTAACACACACAAAACGAAAACAAAGTTACACCAGCGGTGCACCAGCTTAAAGTGCCGTGCTCATCAGCCACTATGGCAGAGGGATTAAGCAGCGACGCTCTATTTCCACCAAAAAAACGCCTTAAGTCAGCCGTGTGGGAGTATTTTGGTTACACGAAGAATGACAAGGGTGTAATTGAAGAAGACGGATCGCCTGTATGCAAAACTTGCCGTAAAAAGGTTTCCGTAAAAGGAGCCAATACATCTAATTTGATGCAGCACCTGCGGGATCACCACCCAGATTTGAACGCTCAAGCAAAGGTAATACATAAGAACTGAGTTCAATTACGTTGCTAGATAATTAATAAAACATTGAGTTGGTATTAAATATAAACATTTCACTTAAAATCCATGCAGTAGCGGTCAGAGTTTAGCTTTCAGTGCAACGTAAAAGAAAAAAAAAAAAAAAAACAGCGGCATGTTTTGGTAACGTACGTCTGTGGAAAACCGAATGTGACGTGCTCTCAAGAGTTTCAGTCAGTGAATATTTAACTTAATATCCTACTGCTTTCTCCTGTCTGTGTTGAGTAAATGTTTGGCTTTGTAGCTTTAATATGCCCGGTGTAAACCACTAACATAAGATCAGGGCCGTGTAGACTTCTAGTAGGCCTAGAGCTTAGATCGGGCCCAAAAAATCAAGACTGAGCACTGAGAATGTGAACATGCTCACATTTCTTCACTTTAATATGAACTGAAAGGACTGGAAATAGGTGTGGAATTTGTAAAAAGGCCCTGATGTAGGTTTTTTGACTGCTTGTTTTGTTCCAAAAGGGTATGCATAGCTAGCTCGTATTTAAGTCTGAAGATGTAGACCTTGTTTTTTCTATTTATTTTCACTGTATGATTTATTTTTCAAAAGGCAGCTCTATTGTTTAAGTCAACAGCCAGGTAGATATATTTGTTCACCGTGTTTCTAAGTTCTCTACTCTTTACTCTACTAGTACTCATACTCAGGTCCAACAGAATTGTAGGGAAAAAAAATACACAACCTAAAAATACAAAACATTTTTGTAATATAGTTGATCAAATGAGCCTTGCAGACAGAGGTCCAGAAGCCTTGGACTATATTTGTTTTCTTTTAAAAGAAATACATAGTTAATATTTAGCTTACATTTAATTCAATAGAGCCAAAGACTTTGTTTATTCTTATTTTCATTGGGATTTATTATCCCTTTATAGTATTATTTATGTTTTAAGTCAAATACCAACAAGATATTGTTTTTATGTTTTTATCTACCTCAGGTTGAAAATAAATTTAGAACAAACTAAACACTTAATGATTTTGTGATCTATTTCAATCAAAGAGCCCTGCAGCCTTTGACTTAATTTGTTATTTTTAAAACAAAAATACTGGATGTTTACAAAGCACTTCTCTTTAATTCCAAAGGAAGAGATTGATTATTGTTTGTCATTTTATAATGTTGTACTGTGTTGTGGGAGCAATAAATAACACATTAAAATCTAGTGTTGAGTGTTCATGTGATATTATACATTAGTAGTTTTGTGAAATTAATTGATGCATAATAATCGTGATAATCGTTAAATCGTGATTATTTCTCAGACAATAATCGTACTTACAAAATCTGTAATCGTTGCATCCCTAATCGGGGGTAAATAGATTGTGAGTGTCAGGCAGACAGAAAGAGTGGATACTTGAAGTGAGAGTGACAGGATCGATATTTTTAATATTCCAAAATGAAATAAGGCGTGGTATTTTAGAGATGGAAAGAGTGAGTTTCACAGTAAATGAGAGGAGAAAATGGTCAGTTATAGGGAGTTCAGCAGCTGTAATGTCAGAGGGAGTGACACCAGAACAGCAAATTAAGTCCAGAGTATGTCCTTTGGAGTGTGTGGGAAAAGTGATATATTGCTGGCATCCAAAACTCTCTAGGCAGGAGGTGAAGTCTTTAGTAAGAAGGAGATTAATATTGTCCATGTGGATATTAAAATCACCCAGCAGTATTATGTTTGATGAGAGAGAGAATAAGTGAGTAAGAAAAGCAGCAAAATCATTTAAAAATTCACTATTCAATTTTGGGGGGCGATAGACAGTAGCAATGATGGTTGGGGTGGGACCAGACAGCTTGCAGACAGTCGATTCAAACGAGCTAGAGACAGGCACAGATATCGTTGAAACTTTCCACTTCTCGCGATAAATTATCGCGAGACCTCCTCCCCGGCCGGAGCCACGAGGTTGACAGATGTAAACAAACCCACTAGGAGTGGATTCATTCAGCTGAGAAAAGTCATTGGGCTGTTGCCATGTCTCGGTTAAACAGAGAAAGTCTAGCTTACGATCATTGATGAGGTCCTGGATGAAATGTCCCTTGTCTGTCAGTGAACGGATGTTGAGCAAAGCGAAGTTAAGTACAGTGTTGTCACAGCTGGTGGTGATGCTAGCCGACCGAGCTAGGCGGGCTAACACACTGTGGTCGACAGCCCGGTTGGTGGAGTGTAGAGGGCGACGTGAAGTGGACCAGATGGACTTTATTACTGTTGAACTGTTGTGATGGAAATTCCGGCGGGACCCTCGGTGGATGTATCTCGGACGAGGCTGAAAGGCGATGTCCGGATAAAGGTGGAAAGCCTCCGGCGCAGGTCCAGACAGGTGATAGCGCAGCCGGAACAGGTCAATGACCGAATATTGAAGCAAACCCGTCACTAGCAGGTGAACAGGCAGCAAAAAGAGCCAGGCACAGACAAACAAAGTGTATGTTCTACCGGCCCACATTGTAGAGGGAGATTTAAGCAGCGTCCACAACCAGTGATAACAAGTGAGCTAACAGCGAGCAGCGGCAGCTAGTTGCGCCAGCGTTCACTCAACCGGATCATTAATGGAGAAAAATAACCACAGACTCTCACTGTGGGGGCCAGTTCCCCTCTGACTAACATCATAAATATAATGCCAATATTACTTATGTATAATGCAAGTCATGGTTAAAAATGATTAAAACTAAGTACAGGTGCATCTCACAAAATCAAAATAGCGTATAAGTTTTTTTCCATAATTTAGTTCAGAAAATGGAACTTTCATATACTGTAGATTCATTACACATAAAGTGAAATATTACAAGCCTTTTTTGTTGTAATCTTGATGATTACGGCTTACAGCTCATGGAAATCAAAAATCCAGTATCTCAAAATATTAGAATAAAGAATTTATAATACAGAAATGTCGACCTTCTGAAAAGTATGTTAATTTATGCACTCAATACTTGGTTGGTTCTCTGTGCGGCGCTTCTATGAGGCGCGTGATGTGGCCCGATCTAAGGGGGAGAGATTGAAACTGAACCCAGCTTATGTACACTCCGGCGTGGACAAGCTTGTCCCTCGTGCACACTTGCTCCAGTTAGATTATAACGTGATGCCTCACCATGAAGTGAATCATAATACATATGTGTTGCGGTGTGTATCTTATCGTGAAGAAAATCAACAGTATGCAGTTCTATTAAAAAGAGAGTTGGTTTTTTTTGGAGAGAGTCAAAGATGGATCGATGTGAACAAAAAGGTGAAAGAGGAGAGTCTTCTCCCATTATACACACTGCAACTAAATACTTCTTTTGATTTGTTGTTTTCCAATATAAATATTTAATACTCCTTTAAAATAGAGTACATTTACTTCAGGAGCTATACTGCAGAAGAAAAATGTGTTGCATGAGAATGTTGAATATAATATTAAATATTTTAATATTTTAAAATATCTAAACATCATTAAAACAAGATACATTTGCCTGAAGCAACATATTACATAACAACATATGAGATATTTAGACTTACTTTCAGATAATATATCTTGAATATAATTATATTTTGACTTTACTGCACTGGCAGAAGAATAATAAAAGTAAAAAAAATACACTTATATAAAAAATACACTTGTATAAAAAAATACACTTATATTCAAGATACATTCTCTGAAAGCAAGCATGAATGTATTATATTTATAAGTTTCTTAGGTAAATTTATATTGTTTTAAGGATTTTTTGATATTTTAAAATGGAAAACCACACAAAACACTTGATGACAAACTGATTTTTGCAGTAAATTTTTTCTGAATTAAACTTAATAAAAAGTCTTTTTTTTCCCTTTCATTCAGTTAATCGCATTTAGAAATATTTTTAAAAGATGATTTTGTCCTCTTTATTATTAGTAAGGATGTTCATTACAACCTTTTAAGTCAAGGTACAAGCTGAATAATCGGTTAAGAGCTAATGATTAATTGTTGCAGTAATCGGCAGAATAGTCGAATAATCATTCTAATAATCGTTAGATTAATCGATTATCAAAATAATTGATAGTTGCAGCCCTTCTAAATAAAATAGACTGCTCCTCTCTCGCTGTTGCTTGCATACTAGTGAATATCCCTCTGTGTGATTTTGAAAAATGTATGACATAAGAAATATTTAAGATTCCACCTAATTTTGTGATTAGTCATCAACGAAGCAAATATGTGACATTAACTGTCTTACTCATTTTGTACAAAAGGACAAGCTTTCTTTCATTAAAGCACTTTTACAAGATGCTCTGTGAATGTTCACATGCAACATGCAACATTTACACTTGTGGTTTTTGCACAAATGTTTCACATTTTATTTGTTGGGGGGTTGGGTGGAATATAAAAAAAAAGACCACTCCATGTCAAAAAGGTTGCCGACCCCTGCCCTAAACCCTACCCCAACACTTACTTCTAAACCTCATCCTCAGTAGAAGAAAATGTGAGTATTGTGAGAATTTGGCAGAACAACATGTAGTCACACAGAAAATACATAGTAGTATATGTATTTTAATATTAGTGCATAGTAGATAAAGACACGTAATATAAAGTGGGACCAAAGTTTTTATTGGGCTTCATTTTGGGGGGGTTAATGGGAAATGGCCATGCACACACTTACTATTGCTGTGCTCCATGCAGTTCTGATGTGTGATATTACTATTTGATATCTTTGACATTAAACCATGAAACTTTCTGTTGTCCGATGCTCAAAAGTTCAAGAATAAAGAAACAAAATGGCTATGCTTGCATTTGTTTTGCACATGTACAATTATCAACAGAAAAGATCATTTACAGTGTTTTACACTGTCTTTGCAAATGTTTGCTCAACAGGTTTATCATGTAAACATTCACTCATGCATTTTATTTGTTTAAAAGTCATTGTTTGTCATTAACTGTTTATCATTGCCATTAACCATTCCCTGCATTTCGGGGAAGTTAAATTTGAAAATAAAAGTCTGACGTTCTGTTGACTTTTTAAAAGTAGGAAGTTGAGAATACAGACTTTCTGAGTTGGAATGGAACACAGTAGACTGTTCAAGTGCATAACAAAAGTAGTGCAGTTTTCATCCCTTGTGTCTGTTTCAAAACCTACTGACAACCTCAGCCATGGAAAATGCACATTTTTATATTTTTCAACAGTTTTGTGAATTTCTAGTAAATAATGTGAAAATAAGTTTCATTTAATATCTGTTATTTAGTTTATACATCATTTGCTGTCATTCAATTGTACTGTATAAGTGTTATATAGAACATCTTGCACATCCTGCTTTCTAGATATTATCTGTATTACAATTAATGAAAACCCCATTTCAGTGGACTACTACTATGCACACACATACAGAAAGTTAGACTAGCTACTTTGTTACATAAACGTAACGTTCAAAAACATAAATATACAAAAGACTAAAATGTCCATTGTAGAGCTGCTTGTGCTGTTGATTTTGATGTATTTAATAGCATACAGTATGCTGATTTTCACTGACCTATTCTCCATTATACTCAGTAGTAGTCAACGGCATCCATGTGTAGCAGGGCAGATAGAAGCCTTCCTGTTTCACGTCATTCATTCCCTGTTCTATCAGCGTTGCAAACACTCTATTAGAGTAGCTGTGTGTCACCTGGGTATACCTTTTTTAAGCACCATTTGGAAATCTCCTGTTTCCCGCTTAGGCTGGGTTAGTGTCGGATCCACTACCGTTTTCAACTTTTTCTGTGTCGACTGACAATCCAAGTATGTTTATTTTTTAATGGGCAAATCGCTTGTTGTTTAGAAGCTATATGGTGCCCAGCTACTCACGCTGCATTTTTTAAAAATTCTAGTTTGTTTATAGCTTGAATGCCAGTAACAGGCAGCTGTTATTTATACACTAAGCAACGGTGTAAAATTATTTTCAGCGACCTCGCTCAATCCCATGTCAACACCAGTGCTGCTTTAGTGAGATGCTGTGCTCTGTTGCATTGTACTAATAATAGTGCATGTTAGCCTCCGTTAACACACTGGTAGCAGCCAGTGCCGTAGTTCACAATTTATTTTAATTTTTTTAATTGTTATTGTTTTTCTTGCGTAAGTTTAGTTGACCAATTGTTTTTCTTGGTTTAATGCACTGATCTCTGTATATTTGGACTAATTTTCATCAGCATTTGCCAGGTTTCTTGATCTCAATTGTGGTATATTGCGTTTTTTTTTTTCCTTTTTGTTTTTTTTCTTTTTGTGTGCTGAATTTGGTTTATCTGGCACAATTCACATCAGTGTGCATATCAGCTTCCAATCTTACTTTGTTTGCTAAAATTGTCTTTTTTTATTTATATATTTATTTTTTTGCTTGATGTTAATGATTTGTTGTTTTATCTTCTGGTTAACTCCCATGCCAGTCTGAAGTCTTCACTTAATCTCATCCAGTGTGGTTGTCTGTATCAAGCGCCTATTTTGCGTGTTGGTGTGTTTATTTTTATAAAAAACTAAATTTCTCTTTAAGTCACTTAAGACTTTGGTTGGGGCGGCTAGCTGTCCCCATCTTTCGGTGGAGGTGTTTCTTTCACGGAGTTATGTTTTGCTGCTTGCTCTGAACTTCACACACTTCAACAGTGTGTGTGTGTGTTTGAGGTGCATGGTGTGGTTTTATGGGAACAACCAAGCCTTCAGCTAGCCTACTCCGCTACTGGTAAGCCTCAGCCTGTGAATTGTATGTTTTTGTATGAAAAAATAAAGAAAAATAGGAGGGAGGGAAAATGTAATCCCCAAAGAGATTTTTTTTTTTTTTAGTTCTTAGATCCTTCAGGTTTTCAATAAACAGACCATTGAAAACCTGTATGCAGTGGGATTTGGGATTAGAGACATCCTAAAGCAGTGCTTGCTTCAAGCAGGAGAGCATAGTTGACTCCAGGTTTATCTTCAATAAGAGACTACAGCTGCATATCAGATTATAATGGAAGGGTCAGCTGAGGTGAAGATCTGTACACTTTGTCTAAACAATTTCTCTTATGGATTTACCCTTATGTATGGCTTCACTGCGCTGATGTTCGAAGAGGGAGCAGATACTACTCCAGTTATTCATTGTGCAGAGCAAATATATCAGCTTGGTAAAAAAAAAAAAAAAGGCTGATTTCACACTGTGTTCAATAGCTTTATTCGAGCATGAGTTTGATTCCAAACCCTCCTCCTGCCCCAGAATGTCTCTTTTCAGATTGTATAATTTTGGTCTGAATCGTGGTAGATTTGTGTCATCAACGTGAGTTCTAATGTAAGCGGCAGCTGTTTACCACTGTATCTAGGCAACATCTCTGGAAGTGAACACAGCATTTCCATTTACAGTGGAAATTACTGTAAGTATATGAATCTTTGTATTTACCACCAAAATTTGTACGAACAGAAAGGCACTTGTATTTGTCTGATGTTTATGCATTGCAAGCAACATGATCACATGGGAACTTGACTTATTTCTACTGACTGTCCAGTACCACCGAATACTGACAAGTGCTATCTCCCATCAGACATTTTGCATCAAATCAACCACGTTCACCTTTTGCTATAGTCCTGAGACTGAACTCTCAGAGACACCGCTTCTAGTTCCATGGAAACCAGGAAGTAATTGCGTTCGCATAATCAATGATAAGCATGATTCAGAGGTTGTAATTTCACCCTAAAATTACATTTTTACTACAATGACTGTTAGAGTTGGGGTTTGGGTTAAGGAGTAAATAAAACATGCATTCCTTTTGACTGTACATCATTTACAACTAAAAGCAATTAACTTTTGGCGCCCCTCTGTGGACATTTCACCAGGAAACTGGAGCACACACATGCCCATACTTTCAACAACACTTCTAGCTTTGGCCACTGGGGGCAGTGGTTTGAATTCCAGTAAGCACAGACCAATTTCAGCTGAATAACTTTAGACCTACTGTTGCTGAATTCACAGTGAGATTAGTGTATCAGTAAGAGAATGCGAGCTGCCCTCCAAAGAAAATATATTCAGAAACAAGCATCTACGAGAATCTACATTATACTAGAATTAGTGTGACTGAGCATTAAAAAATGCAAGTTGTACATCTTTAATACCAGTTCACTTCTGCAAGTTAGGATAAATTGCTCTCCGACCAATTGTGAACCATACAGTGTTAGGGAGCAGTTAATTACTTAACAAAATTTTTTAATTAGGGTGACAGTAGTTCAGAGTAGTGATATAGGGTACCATTTTTCAAAATTATTGATGAGGAGGTGTGTCCAGAAGTAGTTAACAGATGTTTATGTTTGATAACCATAACCGGAAATGTCTGGCCGGATGTGTGTTTGATGTATCAATGACCGGATGTTTTGATAGGATGTCTGTTTGAGAGATAATGATAAACGGGTGTTTTGACAGGTGTTAATGTCAGAAAACAATAACCAGATGTGTCTGACCATACTTTGATCTTCGGTTGACAAAGGTGTGGTTGTGGTGACAGGAAGTGAGTTTTAACTGTGCATGGTTTGACAGATGTTTTAAGTGATAAAAATTTGTCGAGTATTTGGTTTAAAAGGTGTGTGTTTTCCTGACTCTGAATAACTCTGCACATTCAGAAACTGTTCTGAACTTTGCTGGAATGGCTGTTCTAAAGTGCAAGATTGAAGCAAGTGTGGTTGAGTTAATGTCGGACATGGTGAAGCGTGGGATTCCCATAGCTTATGAGAGTGTTGACGGATTTGAGTTTAATAAAACAATACATACTGTCAAGATCTACACTAGAGAAGTTGATGATGACTCATTCGACAATCCTCCTTTGTTTTACACGTGAGAGGATTGGTGTTATTTCTATAATTACATCTAAAAGACTGATTGGATTAATAACATGATTATTAATGTTACAATTGAGATACAGAGAACTAATTCAATGTAATTTAGTATATTTTTTATTAAAATAATGTATAAATTGTACAATGTAGGTGATAATTAAAAAAAACTACTTTTAACTATTAATAAACTATTACTTTTAACATGATGTTACTTCTAATACTAGTCATAAGTTCCCCTACTGTCACTCAATCGATGTTGTGTCGAATGAAGTTACACACGGGGTCTTCCTTGGGAGCCTCGCGTACGTCTGAACTTGAGAAAAAGCCAATGTGAAATGGGCAGACAGAATTTGCATGTCCCGCCCCTGGACATACGGGTATTCTGTCAGTCAGATTTTTTTTTCTGAGCTGAGCGGTTGTGCAACAGCAAAGCTGAGTTCACCACTGGTTCACTCACCTCTAAAGCACTGCTGTTGGATCTTCCAGCTGGTGTTCTCCCTCTCTGCACACTGTGCATTCCACGCCCCTGAGCGTTTCGACAGCGCTTCCATTGCATAAAAGAGTGTTATTTCTCTAAAAGAGTTTGAATTTTCCACTCATAAAAGAGCAATACACAGCAGCCGTTGAACGTCCTTTTCATGACGCATCTTTTGCAAGATGCCCTTCCACCTCGGTGTAGTTCCTGGATACGGTTGATATCTCTCCAAGACCGACGGCCACAGATGCTGCCTCGTGTGCCTGGGCAGCGATCACACTGAGGCGGGGTTGTGGATGGTTCATGTACTCACTGCAAGTACATGACCATGGCAGCATTGCGGTCGCGGCTCTCCTTTCTCAAGGTAAATGCCACTTCAGCCGTCCCCCATGTCTCTCCTTCTTCCTACGGGATTGAGGACAACCCGGCTGGTGATGAAGGCAATTTGGGGATGACGATGGGCTCGGTTTCGCCGGTTAAATCCCCACGAACCAACCGCACCTTTTACTGCCCGGAACCGATCCCTCTGCTTGTCCGCTCTCACTACCCTGGATGGCGTGGCGGCCCACAGTACATGGAGGTCTCCCATGTGGACAGAGCGGTTGCAATCCACCTGTGTCCCGAGAACACAGCCACCTGGCGGGACCACCCGGTACTCCCCTCCAGAGCCTGTAGGATAACGTCATAAATCCCGTCTTCACAAAAGTCACATAGGTAGCCCTTGACCCGCTACGGGAAGTGGGCATCCGCATACTCCACTCCCTCGACAACTGGCTCACTTTACTATGAGTTACTATGCGCTCACAGGGACCAGGTGATCAAGGCACCTCAGCAGTCTAGGGCTTCAGGTCAACTGGGAAAAGAGCAAGCTCGCCCCAGTTCAGAGCATCTCTTTTCTCGGCATGGAGTTAGACTCAGTCTCAATGACAGCTGAGGTTACAACAGTAACCATGACATTCAAGCTATTCCACAAGACTTTCAACAATGTTATCTGGTAATAAAACAACAACTTTTAAAAGGCCTAGTAACTATCAAAACATGAGTAAGTGATCTTTTTCTCTTATTACCTATAAGAGAGTGATAAGCACTTACCTTTCTCTTGCACACTGTAAAATTAACGGTCACACTTAATTAGTGAGTACAAGTATATGTAGAACTCAACCAAAGACATTAAATATTTTTATTTGATCATAAATGCTCAATCAAGCATAGCATCCCACTGAACCATATATTGTCTTAGCCTTCTGTTACAGTCATTGCACCGTGTGTTTATGAAAACAGAAAGGAAGGTTAAACCCCTGTAACACACTACAACTAGGAATAAATATTAATCAAAACAAGTTTTATATTCAGTGACCATAAAAACCATTAAATTAATTCAAAATTGTAAATTAGTAAGAAAATAGATGTTAACGAACAACACACCAATTTATGATAAGCATACATTGTATACTGTTCTGCTGTGGTTCACGATTTGAAGCTGATCTGGATGTTTTGTTATTTGTCCTTCTCGTTCTTTCAGTGGATGAGATTAACGTACAATTTAAATATACAGCTGTTTTGCAAAGTTTGCGGATTCAGTATTTGTAGATTATTTTTTTCACGTTTCTATGGTATACTGGAAAACAATGATAAGCATTTCATGAGTTTTAAAGGCTTTTATTGGCAAAAACATTCAATATATGCAGAGAGTCAATATTTACAGTGTTGGCCCTTGTTCTTCATAACCTCTGCAATTCGCTCTGGCATGCTGGATATCAGCTTCTGGGCCAAATCCTGACTGATGGCGATCCATCCTTGCCTTCTTAGTGCTCAGAGTTGATCACAATTTGTGGGTTTCTGCTTGTCCACTCGCCTTTTGAGGATTGACCACAGGTTCTCTATGGGATTAAGATCCGGGGAGTTGCCTGGCCACGGATCAAAAATTTTTATATAATAAGACCCACTTTATTATTCCTCTTGCCTTGTGACATGGTGCTCCATTATGCTGGACAATGCACAGATCATCACCAAATTGCTCCTGGATCGTTGGGAGAAGTTGTTCTTGCAGGTCGTTTTGAAACCATTCTTTATTCATGGCAGTGTTTTTGGCCAGAATTGTGAGAGAACCCACTCCCTTGGATGAAAAGCAACCCTCAGGATGCTTCACTGTTGGCAAGACACAGGACTTATGGTAGCATACACCTTTTCTTCTCCGGTCTATCGATTATCCAGATGTCCCAAACAGTCGGAAGGAGGCTTCATATGAGAAAATTACTTGGCACCAGTCTTCTGCTGTCCAATCCTTGTACTTCCTGCAGAATTTCAGTCTGTCCATGATGTTTTTCTTGGAGAGAAGTGGTTTCATGCTGCCCATCTTCACACCGGGACATTGACCAAAAGCCTTTGACTCACTGTGCATGCAGATGCACTCTCACCAACTTGCTGCCAATATTGAGCAAG
Source organism: Moxostoma hubbsi (assembly GCA_032164185.1). Taxonomy (NCBI): domain Eukaryota; kingdom Metazoa; phylum Chordata; class Actinopteri; order Cypriniformes; family Catostomidae; genus Moxostoma; species Moxostoma hubbsi. Next base: position 25,646,762 of record JAVLUX010000022.1, read on the forward strand.
CTCTGCACTGTTTGTGACACGATTCCGTAGCTGACACATCAGGAGGAGATGGTCCTGGCGCTTGCTGGACACTCTGGGACATCCTGAAGCCTTCTTCACTGCAGTTTAACCTCTCTCCTTGATGTTACTGATAATCCGGTAAATGGTTCTTTCTGGTGCAACATTCTTTGCAGCAATTTCCTTGCATGTGAGGCCATTTTGATGCAAAGCGATGATGGCTGCACATTTTTCTTTAGAGGTAAACATTGCTAACAAGAACACAATGATTGTAAGTACTTCTTCCCTCATTTTATAGAAATCAGTCTGCTCTTATAATCCAATCAGAATGATAGAGTGATTTCACCTGACTAGTACTCGTTCACACTTTCCCAGGTGCTGCTGATATGATTAGTGAAATTATGTTAGCTGGTCATTTTGTGCCAGGGCCAAAAAACTGTGAAATTTGGGTTTTTTGCGATAAAGTAAATTTTTTTGGCCAATGAAGCTTTTTGCAATTATTTGAAATGCAACTGATCACTCTGCACAATAATCTAGGAACAATGTGAATCAACACCACAACTGAAGCAGAAAACTTTACGAAACACAACATTTATGTCATAGCCAATACTTTTGGCTTTTTTATACACACACATATATATATATATATATATATATATATATATATATATATATATATATATATATATATATATATATATATATATAAAATACTTTTTTTTAATATAATCACATGCATCAACAGTTGAGTTTAGTTGTTTACCTTAATTCAGATTGCATCTGTTCATTTCACAAATAACCTTCTAACTCAAATTATAAACCTTTAAACTACACATTCTCTGTTACACTCGGACAGGCCATGATCTGACACAAATATTTTGGTTCACAAATCTGATGTTAACAGAACTTTATTAACTCCAGGAGCAGTTTTAGGCTCAGTGGATACATATGGGATGAAAATAAATATATAATACACTTTATAAGTTAACATCTGTGAGGACTAAAAATATTTCTGAAAAATAAAGGACGCAATAACTCTTGTCTCAACTTCAGATATGCTCAATGTACTTTAACACTATTCACTTCTTTAAAACATGATAAAACAGACTCTTTCTATAGTGCACATTGTGTACAAATGATGGTTTGAAATCATTGAATTGTTGGGTGTGTTTAGAAGTTAAGAGTCCATTAAATATGATAAAATATGTGTTTATTAAAACATATTTGCTGGACTAGACAAAGTTTGCAAGATTCATGTCTGTTAATAAAAGATTTAGTTTTGTTGAAAAGTTTACAAATTCCTTGAGCATTGATGTATTCTTGGTTTTAAGGTTTTTGTCTCTAAATAGCCGGTGTTTATTGCTTCATTTCCTTTATCTCACAGTGACAGAATTTTTGACCACACACACACACACACACACACACACACACACACGTGTGTACATGTGTGCTGAAAACCCACCATGAGTCAACTTGTGGTCATTTGGTAATATCAATGGTGTAGAGACACCGCTATTATATCATAAGTATGATTTGTCCTACTTAAATTAAAATATATTCAAATGTTAGAGTATTTTGACATGCCTAGAAGATAATGAAAACAAGGCTTTATTAAAAGCATAAGGTCCGGTAACTCACCCCTAACCCAAACCATGATTAACTGAGCAGATTCTCCCAGTGTCAGGCTTCATTGATTAAACTAACAAGGAACGCAATGGAAATACATCTATGAATATATTGTATTATCCTTGTTGAGATGTATCTTGCTTTTATCGTGACATAAGTTGATTTCAGTCAGTTAAATTCTGATCATTTGTAAATGATAAATTCTTGATTATAAATATATATTTTAACCGTGTTTTCAAAGAGTTAAAAAAATCGGTCAGGTTTAAGACACTTAATCACATACAGAATGTTTTCAAAACCAGAATATTTAGATAAAACTAAAGACACAGATTATCATTCCAGATAGACACAGTTACTTTTCTGTATATCAGCTGATAAATACAATCATGTTAACATAAAACTTGAAATAAAAGAATTTGTTATAGTACCAGCAGATATTTTGTCTGTAAGACAACAAACCTTTGGTAAATTCACTCAATTTCATTCTCTAAAATCTCTAAAAATTGAAATGTAAATGTGTGAACTCCAAAAGAATTTAAAATGTGTGATATTATTAAATGATTATATTATTACAGTTACAATACTTTTAACAAGAACAAATGAACAAATGAATACGTACATACTATGAAAACAGATCGAAAGAAATCTGTAAAATTCATACATCACGTTTCATTGTTAATGTATTTCAATGATCCTAGTTCAAATGCTTACATATTTAAGATGCACCATTCATTAAATCTAATAACAATATTGTTTAAATAGACGATAAAAAAATCATCAGTCTGATGACGCCATGGATTGTAGTTAAATATAGGTGTGGTTTGTATAGCACAACCTACCTTGCAACCCTGTATGAATTTTACAGATATCTTTCTTTCGATGCGTTTTCATAGTAAGCACGTATTGTTCATTTGTCACTGTCTCCTGAGGAAGAGTCCACATCAGAAGAATCTTCTGTATTAACCCCGAAGTGCCTATGGAGACAGCTGTCTGACTTCTTGTTCATAAAATCCCCAACCAATCTGAATCAGACATCTGGGATCACGCCATTCCATACGATAATGGACAGACGTGTGTCTCGGATGGCCGTCAAAGTCTTCAGATGTAATTATAAAAATAACACAAATCCTTTTACGTGAAAAACAAAGTAGGATTCTCGAATGAGTCATCATCATCTACTCTAGTGTAGATCTTGATAGTATGTGTTGTTTTATTAAACTCAAATCTACCAACACTCTCATAAGCTATGGTATCCTATATAACTCCCGTTCAGCTATATATAAAATAGAGTGGCTACTTCATAAGCTACATTTTTCAACGAGGAGCACTGTAGTCCTACAAAATGCTACAATTCTCCTAAAAAAAATTCTGGCAAATTTGCAGCAAACTTTTCACAAATTCTGGAATTATTATTTTCACATGTAAATGAGCTTTGCTGCAAACCCTCCATTGTTTCCAAAGGTTTGCTGCAGGTTCACCACTACCGGTGAAGAGCTGCAAACTTCTGGCAAACATTTGCAGCAAACTGTAAGCTCCTTTGCATGTGAAAGTAATGAGTGGAAAAATTGCGGCAAGTTTGCAGCTAGTTCGCACAAATTTGCCAGATTTCTAGATTTCTTGTAAGGAAAACACGGTCACCTAAACCATTTCCAAAGTAGCTCCCCCAACACTGGAACCGACCACCTTTTTATGCAGACTCAGGTGTTTGAACAAAAGCTTTCACACCAACCAATCAAACTGGACTCAGCTACCAAACAGACTTAGGTCCACACCAAAAGATCTAGTGTGAAAGCTTCTTTGATCTGATGAAGGGTTTTAGCATTAAATTAAATGTTAGCTGCAAGCTGAATGAGGGTCCAACAGTTTGGACAACCAGCAGCACCAGCCTCATCCAGGCCAGTGACGAAAGAGAGTAATAATGTAGAGGAGACGGGTGGGGAGAATGGGGAAGAAAGAGAATGGGGGGGGGGGGGGGGTGTACAGTATATGGACCTGACTATGAAGGATTGGAGAGAGAGATAGAGAGAGAAAGGACATCAGTAAGGAACTAGTGATTAGAATGATCAGAGGAAGTAAGAACTAGAGAGAGAGAAAGATTAAGACAGTCAGCAAGGGAGATCTGTTCTCTGAAGATGTGGAAATGGTTTTTGGTTTATTTGGAGTTATTTGGAATAACTGAATATGCAACACTTCTGTTTGTACAGAGCTTAAGGGTCTGTGTGTCTGCGAGTGTATTTATCACTTTGTGGGGACAAAATGTCCCCATAAGGATAGTAAAACCCGAAATTTTTGACGTTGTGGGGACATTTAGTTGGTCCCCTTGAGGAAAACAGCTTATAAATCATACTAAATTATGTTTTTTGAAAATGTAAAAATGCAGAAAGTTTTCTATGAGGGTTAGGGAATAGAATATATAGTTTGCACAGTATAAAAACCAATAAGTCTATGGAAAGTCCCCATAAAACATGGAAACCCAACATGTTGTGTGTGTGTCAGCTTGGGTTTTGAGTTAAAATCCCACAGAGATGCAGTAATCCGTGCATGGCTCTGAGATGAGTCTCTAAGTAAAGCTTTTTCCTCTATTTATAAATCTCTTAATCTGCCCTGTGAAACACAATACAGACACAAATGGTGTGTGTGTGCAATACAAGAGCAGTGTATCACCTCTTCTAAACACAGACACAGTGCACACCACCTGAATTCAATAAGAAACAAGGGTCATTATATGTGCAGCTCCGTGGAACATTTCTTAAAGAGGCATCAATTATTGTGTGCTTTCACTTGATGCTTTGAGACACAAACTGTTACATCAAAGCAGGATGGTGACCTTTTAACGGGGCCTTGACATTATGACCTGCATCCTCTGAGCTAAAGCATTTTAAAATGAGAAGAAAATCTTAGGGAAGTTCTAAAAGCAGAATTTATAAAAGACAGACCTTGGATTTTCACGGCACAGGAGAAAATTTTTTTTACACACAACTCTGTTTCATTATACAGTATAAAAAGACAGTATATACAGTTTATAAAATCATAAACAAGCAATGAACAATATGTTTTTTACAGCATTTACTTATCTTGGTTAATGTTAATTTGTCATAATACTATCGTTCATTGTTTGTTCTGTTGGTGTTTATTTTGTGAAAATTGCCATCTGACTGCGCATAATTCAGCCTATTACAAGACTACATGCCAAATAAATAAATGCACAGGAAACATTGATTTTAAATTGGAATTATTTTATTAGCTTACTTGTAGAGATTGCACAGTGATCCGAGAAGCAGGTGAGACAGCTCGCAGTACCCGGAGATCAGAGAAATTTGTGTTTCAAAGACAGACTTCATGATTTTAATTCCGTCCGAATCTGAAAAATTCCAGAGCAAATTACCTACTGTTTTTCCGCAAACTCAATGGTCCTCTGAGAAATCTAATCCCATCAGACTGATATTTGATGACATCAATGAGCTAATTTTTTGCGTGACAGGCTTCAGTCCTAATATATGATTGGGTTGCATAACACGTTTAAATTTATGGGAGAAAATATTTTAGCTCTTCAGCATGAAACCGATCTAATGGTGCATTTTCCTGTGTACTCCGCCCAGTGTCAAGTTTCAGCATACAAAATGAATAAATGTCTATTTTTCCAGTCTGTTGTATTAGTACATATTTATTTATTGTCCCTTATTCATTTGAGATACAGTTAACTTTAATCTAAATCTTGTTTTTTTCTGTATCATATGTTAATGGGGATATAATTTATTACAGCTGAGAGTTACACGAGCAAACAAGGTTTGAACATCAACCATAACGAGATCAAACTGAAATTCATGGCTTTTTAACACTTCTGTGTAAAAATATGAAGGCTGCTGATTGGATCAATACAGGTAGACGTCATATTATGCGACTATGCATTACTTTATGACCTACTAGTTAAGTCTTGCCTGAAGAACAGGTGGTGCAATCAAATTAAGCACTGTCTTAGTTACAAACAAACTAGTAGTAACTAAGCCCTTAGTGTGAACTTTACGTCCCAACTTACATGAGAACTTACATACAGATGGTGCAACCCTACCCATAGATTTTTTTTTTATCCGTTAAAATAAGAAAATAAAATTACAGTAGTGGGCTAAAGCACACAACTGTTAATCAGAATGTTGCTGGTTCGATCCCCACATCCACCACCATTGTGTCCTTGAGCAAGGCACTTAATTCCAGGTTGCTCCGGGGGGATTGTCTCTGTAATAAGTGCACAAGTAAGTCACTTTGGATAAAAGCGTCTGCCAAATGCGTAAATGTAGACTATAGAATTCATAGATGTGTCTTGCTTATTTCAGTGGGTATATTATAAGCAGCCACTTCTATAAACTCATGTGAAGTTTATTTTAATAGGTTTTTTTAAAATAAGTTATTTATAGTGCATAATTAATAAATTACAATTAAATCAATAAATTAAATAATTCGTTATTTAGAATTATTTTTTAAATGATAAATCATTTTTAATGTAAAAATAAATTAATTCAATGTGTTCAACCTTCTGTAATGCCCACATCTATAAAACAGACACTCCCATCTCTGTAACACAGAGGTCTTATTCCTGTCTGAATCAGTACATTAAAATCACAGACGTCGGGTGATAGTAATTGTAACTCAAATGTCGTTTAGAAAACTAATCCAGTCCGAATAGGGCTTTAAAAGCTATTTGGGGGAGTATCATTTTCCCTGAGTAGGTCAGGAGAAATCGTGTTTCACATATATGGTTTGCTAAGCCCGAACAAGCTGTTGCCTTTTTTTTTTCTCCCCACACTTATGTGGATTTTCCACTGCACGGTACAACTCGACTCAACTCGACTCGCTTTTTTGGGGTTTTCCACTGTGGATAGTGGATAGTACCTGGTACCTGATACTTTTTTAGTACCACCTCGGTCGAGGTTCCAAGCGAGCCGATACTAAATGTGGTGTCAAAATCCTGTAGATCACTGATTGGTCAAGGAGAATCGTCACTACCAGCGTCACTGGATTTACGACACGTGACATCAACCCGCTAGTTTTAAAGTTATCAACAGCGATAACAGTATAATTTGTTCACACAACTTTCAAATTGTGAAAAAAGAAACAGCTGTGCGCAAAACCACGCCATAGTCAATAAATGAGGTGCAGATGGTCCACTCGTTAGCAATGAGAGAAACAAAGTCTCTCAAGAATTGTCCCAGCTGATGGCCGCACACGGCTACCACCGGTCCTACCAACAGTGTAGGGAAAAGTCAAAAAAACTTAAGTGACTGCAGAACCATCAAGAAAAAGTGGAAGAGGTTCGACCAAATGGACGCTATCTAAACCGGCGAGCAACGGGAGGGAAATCACCATGCAACAACTGTTTTATGCAGCACAATGAGCTAGTAGCTAACAGCTAGCGGTCGTGTTATTGTTTTGGTCAGTTTTTTAGTGTTTAAGATGATGTCATGGCAGTAGAGGTAGCACAACTATGACGATCACCCTATAATTCCACCCATGTTGAGGGGCACTAAACTAAACTAAAAATGCAAGCTCAGAAATGTAAAGTGAGTAGAGTTGAGGCAAGTTGAAGCGTAATGTGCAGTGGAAAAGTGCCATAAGATCAGGACACATTTTGATCATTCTAAGCTAAAAATATCTGGGGGGGTTTTCAAGCCTTTACACATATTAGCTTAACAAAATATGTGATTTGTCTGTCTGACTGAACAGATTATTCATTTTATATAACCATGTCAGAAGTAGTGAGATCAGACTCATTGTCCAAGTAGAGAACAAGAAGGGCAATATTCAGGCTCTCTTTCACAAGCACGCACGCACACACTTTTCACTTGTCAGTTTTAAAATTCAAACACAAATTGATCAATTCTCCAGTTTGCTTCAACACATCATTCCTTTTTCTCCTGCTACACACAAAACCGGCAAACAGCTTGACCTTGTTTTTACTAGAATCTGCCCCTCCCCTACAGTCACTGTGACCATTCTTCAGTTTGCAACGTTTTATCTCAGTCCCACACTCTCTCCCACTCACCACCACCTGCCCTTTCCCTCACCCATCCAGATTTGTGAGAGAATTTCAACTGCTTTCTCTAATTCATCTATTCAATCATTACTTTACTTCCCTCTCAGGACTGTGCAGGATTATACAGTAGTTTGAGAAAGGACTATGGATTGTCATTGCATCAGTCATGTGAAAAATGGTCTGGTCTGCTACCATCAATATTCAATATTGATTATTGACAAAATGCTGCAATGCTTTATTTGTACTGCTTTTGTATGCTCTGCTTTTTCAACAGCATTTGTGGCATAATATCGATTACCAATCAAGTTGTGTATACAATAAGGCACTTACAATGAGAGTGAAAGGGGCAAGACCATAAACGCTCAAAAAAATTATTTATTTTTTTTAAATATATCCACAAGACATAAACATTATAGGTGTTAGCATGATTTTAGTGCGACAAAATTGTTTACTAACCTTATCGGTGTGCAGTTCTATGCACATGCACCACACTGCCTTTGGTGAAATCCAAACAACATCCATTTCAGTGAAACAGCCAGTGCCCAGAATTCCAAGTATTATGAATCTATTCAATTTATGCCCATTCATTTATTCACAATACAGCAAATTTTTTTAGAAGCAAATCCAATGAGTTAAAAAGTTCTGTCCACAATGCCTGTGAAATGCCTATAAATAAAACAATCCAGCCAGAAAATGGGAATCTTATTAATATAAAAATCTATAATGTACTTTAAAAGATTAAAGACTTTTTGAGTCAATGAGCACACCGGACAACTGATATCAGTATTTACACTTGACTCGAAAATGTGAAAAAGTAATAAAAATGTGTAAATCACTTTGATTAACATGGCATTTTGTCAGACTGGTACGAGGGCAAGGTTTTTACTTCAAAAATCAAAAAATGGCCTAATTCTTTTAGTGTTGTTCAAGTATGGTAAGAGTTTTAGCTGGTTCCCAAAATTTAAATCCAGATATTGATGGAGATGACACACTTAAACCCCTTCTCAAGACACCACAAATCTTAGTTTTAAAGTTAGTTAGAATCTTAAAGTGCACTTTTAAACAACTTCAGAGACTGGCTTCAAGTTATCCATTGAGGTGGATAATGCTGAGATAGAAAACCTTGCATGCAACAATCTGGTCAGCTGGCACTTGTGATTGCAAATTAAGAATGTTCCGTCCACACCACACCCATGATTAGTTTTACCCAATCAAGCTTCTTCAACTTCCTAGGCCAAGGATTTCAGCGATGTGAGCAAACAGGAGAAATATTACCAAAGAGCACCTGAGTAGAACAAAAATATCAGTGCATTTCAGCATCATTTAAGGCAAACTAAGTCTGTTCACCCAGTAAATATACAGGTGCTGGTCATATAATTAGAATACCATCAAAAAGTTGATTTATTTCAGTAATTCCATTCAAAAAGTGAAACTAGGATATTATATTCTTTCATTCCACACAGACTAATATATTTCAAATGTTTATTTCATTTAACTGTGATGATTAAAACTGACAACTAATGAAAATCCCAAATTCAGTATCTCAGAAAATTTGAATATTACTTAAGACCAATACAAAAAAAGGATTTTTAGAAATGTTGGCCAACTGAAACGTATGAACATGAAAAGTATGAGCATGTACAGCACTCAATACTTAGTTGGGGCTCCTTTTGCCTGAATTATTGCAGCAATGCGGCGTGGCATGGAGTCGATCAGTCTGTGACACTGCTCAGGTGTTATGAGAGTCCAGGTTGCTCTGATAGTGGCCTTCAGCTCTTCTGCATTGTTGGGTCTGGCGTATCGCATCTTCCTCTTCACAATACCCCATAGATTTTCTATAGGGTTAAGGTCAGGCGAGTTTGCTGGCCAATTAAGAACAGGGATGCCATGGTCCTTAAACCAGGTACTGGTAGCTTTGGCACTGTGTGCAGATGCCAAGTCCTGTTGGAAAATGAAATCAGCATCTCCATAAAACTGGTCAGCAGCAGGAAGCATGAAGTGCTCTAAAACTTCCTGGTAGATGGCTGTGTTGACCTTGGACCTCAGAAAACACAGTGGACCAACACCAGCAGATGACATGGCACCCCAAACCATCACTGACTGTGGAAACCTTACTCTGGACTTCAAGCAACGTGGATTCTGTGCCTCTCCTCTCTTCCTCCAGATTCTGGGACCTTGATTTCCAAAGGAAATGCAAAATTTACTTTCATCAGAGAACATAACTTTGGACCACTCAGCAGCAGTCCAGTCCTTTTTTGTCTTTAGCCCAGGCGAGACGCTTCTGACGCTGTGTCTTGTTCAAGAGTGGCTTGATACAAGGAATGCGACAGCTGAAACCCATGTCTTGCATACGTCTGTGCATGGTGGTTCTTGAAGCACTGACTCCAGCTGCAGTCCACTCTTTGTGAATCTCCCCCACATTTTTGAATGGGTTTTGTTTCACAATCCTCTCCAGGGTGCGGTTATCCCTATTGCTTGTACACTTTTTTCTACCACATCTTTTTCTTCCCTTCGCCTCTCTATTAATGTGTTTGGACACTGAGCTCTGTGAACAGCCAGCCTCTATAGCAATGAACATTTGTGTCTTGCCATCCTTGTGCAAGATGTCAATGGCCATCTTTTGGACAGCTGTCAAGTCAGCAGTCTTCCCCATGATTGTGTATCCTACAGAACTAGACTGAGAGACCATTTAAAGGCCTTTGCAGGTGTTTTGAGTTAATTAGCTGATTAGAGTGTGGCACGAGGTGTCTTCAATATTGAACCTTTTCACAATATTCTAATTTTCTGAGATACTGATTTTGGGGTTTTCATTAGTTGTCAGTTATAATCATCAAAATTAAGAGAAATGAACACTTGAAATATATCAGTCTGTGTGGAATGAATGTATACATTATACAAGTTTCACTTGTTGAATAGAATTACTGAAATAAATCAACTTTTTGATGATATTCTAATTATATGACCAGCACCTGTAATTTAGCCTTTAGATAAGAGTTCTGCCAGTACTGTGAAGAGTGCCAGCAACCTTGGTCCCTCTACTCACCACTGAGATGCCCTTCCAGCTTATTGGGATGGGTCTATGTAGGGCAGAAATCAAAGTCTGCCCAGAGTCATAAATATCTTGCATACCCTGGTTCCTTAATTACGCTATCCCCTATCCAGAATCAATTCCTCTCCAGAAAGAGGCTTCTAAACATTTTGCAAAAGTCCTGATCCTCCAGTTCACCAGGGGATCGCTTAATAATGGCAGAACAGTGGATGTTCTGCGTGCAAAACCTTTGTGTACATCCATCACTCTGATATAGACTTAAGGAAAGGTCTGACCAGACCCTTTTGAGGATGCTGTGAAAGGTGGCAGCATAAACTCATAAACCTGTTTGCCCAATTTGGCATTTAAAAGATACAGTATGCCCCAGATTTACACATGCTTCACTCCTTTGAGCAGCTGTTGCAAGTGTGACAGACACTCCTCAGACTTATCAGCAGTCCGCTGCTGCTTATTTAAACAATTATATTCTCAGAAAAACCCATAAACCCTCAGACTCTATATTCCCTACAACCTCTTGATTTACCATGGACCACTGGAGTGCCCCTATCACATGGACTGAAATCAGGGTACGCACTTCACTGGAAATGATTGTGGAAGAAATTTTAGACATTGATTGGCCACATTCTTGATTCACATCTTCAGGTCAAGTAGAATGAATGAGTCATTAAATAAATAATGTGCAGGGTACCCTTTGGCATTTTTCCCTGCATATTGTCATATGCAGCATGAGGTTCAGCTAACATAACCACCAAATTAGGTTTGTTAGGACACCACAATAAAGAACCCATTGGGGACATTTGACTAGTAGGGCATACTGATGATGGTGACAGCTCTGATTTATTAAGTAGCCAAGAGCAGTGAAATGTTAAAAATCTAGAAGGACATTGGTCAGTTGGGTTGTACACCCCTTCAGCACCCAGCCAAGGATGACATCCTCTGTGACAAAGAGCACCTGGTTGTCAGCAGGAAGCAAGGTTTCAAAGCTGTAGTGCTGTTAAATAGAGTTTCCAGGATGTCCAATCTATTTATGCCATGATGTTGATATTCAATCTATTTTTGCCATGATGTTGATGTTGTTCCTTGTTGCCATAGACCTTAGTAAGAGTAGATGCCATTTTTTGTTTTTACAAATGAAAGCAAGGCATTGATGAATAGATGTACAGTCTGTTTAATGGGTTGTACTGCTGATTTCTTAGGTATAGATTGTTCAGTCGACACAACATTAAAAACCAACATGATCACACAGGAAGTTAGCATGCTGTTATCAAGGGTTTCAGTACTCTAGGATTGGCAACAACGTGTTTCCCAGTGTGTTTACCTTCCCCTGTTGTGCAAAAAGAAGTGTGTTATGTCAAGTGCATAGGAGACCTTGGTTCAGATCTCATGTTGAAACCAGGAAGCAATCGTGTTCACAAAATCAGTGATGAGCGCAATTCAGAATTTGAATTATTATAAAAAAATATATAATACCACCAAAAAAAATAGAGGACAAGAATCTTCAGAAAACATCTGTTGTGATAATTAGATGTGATCTAGAACATTTAGCCAATACATCCCCAATGAACGTATTGAAGGTTTATGCCTCACCGCCTTGTTTTCAATCATGAAAAATTAAATATGGCGTCAACCCTGACTATAGTCTATTAGCACCACTTCTTTGAAGAATCTGAAAACTAGGTCATGATTATGCAAGAACCTCTGCAATCATCTAATGGCTATAGTTGGATGAAGCAGTTATTGTGTGCGAAATTGCAACAGGATCACGCAGTAAATTGGCATGTTGGCTCCGAAAGTTCACAAGCGCCATCCCCCATCAGACATTTTTTAATCAATTAGAAGATGATCACCTTTCCCTCTAGAACTACTGATAGCATTACGGGTTCTGATCCTGTGGGTACCAAAAAGAACTCACTTTTACAAAAACAATTGCGAGTGCCATTTGTGAGGCTCTTAAATAAAAAGATTGTACTCCACTGACTGTTAGGTTAAGGGTTGGTGTTTGGTAAAGTTCATAAGTTCTTAAAAACTGCATAAATGTTGACTGTACTACATAATTTATAACTAAAAATACAACTTGCTTTTGGCACCACTCTATGGTCATTTCACCAACAATCTGAAGCTAGCCCATAAGTTCAGCACTTCGGCCACTGGGGGCCAGTGATTTGCATTTCGGTAAGCACAGACTGACTTTAGCGGTAGAGCACTTGATCTACTGTTGCCGCATTCACAGTATTATCAGTCTGAAAATGACCACCCCAAAAACTGCTTAAACCAGCCTGAACTTGTTTAAGTGAACTGTTCTCATAAAAGTTGTCCAGGAAGGAAGTAGGGACAACATAAATCTACCAGAACCATCGAATAAAAGCACTATATACACTATTGAGAAGGCAAAAAGAGGAAAATAAATGTTTAAGGAAATATAAAATGACATTTTCATGCAGAAAAGTAACTAGATTAATTTCACACCATACATTTCTCCTGCCTGCCTCCTCTTCTCCAATGCTCCATCCCTGTCCTCCTCCCTATTCCCTCCGTCATCACTCCATCCCAATACTTTGACAAGCCCAGACTGGGGAGATGCTCAGATTGGTGTGAAATCTATTGGGACTGCGCATGTACGTGTGTGTAGGATTGATATAGTGTGTCTCAAAGGATTTTAGAGACTAAGCATATGTAATGGGAGATATTTATTGTGCGTGTGTATGTCGTTAAGTTCAGATTGGTGTGAAATTGGGTTTAATGGACAGGAAATGGTGTGTTATTTTTGGAGCAGACCTCTCTCATCGCCTCAGAAACTAATGAGCCGCAGCGTCTACAGGAGACCAAATGCGCACACATCAACAGCTTCTTTCTCAGTTAAACACACCTCAAAACTACACACTCATTTAGCATTTACAAACACAGATATAACCCTCCACCCCCTACATTCCCATCTTGCACCTAGAAACACTGTTACTAAAACAAAATTTTTAGCGACAGTGTCAAGTCTTTGAATGCATATTCAATTTCTTATAAAGAAATGCGTCTTCTACTGCACATTTGTAAAGCAAATGCAAATGGTATGGCTTTACAATAAGGGTCTGAATGTTAACATTATTCAATGCATAAACTATGAAGAAATAACAACAATGGAAACAACAATTAATAATATTTCATTTTGGTTAATATTATTTTATAAATATACAATTGTTAATTGTTAGTTCATGTGAATTTATAATGCATTAATCTAAAAAGAATTTAAATGTTAAAAAAGTATTAGTATATGCAAAAATGAACATTAAGATTAAAGGAATATTACAGGTTGAATACAAGTTAAGCACAATGGATAACGCTTACTAACCTTTTCTGTGTAAAGTTATATAAAATTGTACATCTTTGTTGCAATGTAAATGTTATGCTGGAAAAATTACTATTTAATCAACTTTACAGCTCAAATAATACAGGTTTAACAGATGAATTAATGTAAATCTTTTTATAAAATTATGAGCATCACATTTCTGCCTTTAAAGGGATATCTCACCAACAATGAAAATTCTCTAATGATTTACTCTCCCTCCTGGCATCCTAGGTATGTATGTCTTTCTGTCTTTTCTGCAGAACAGAAATTATGATTTTTAGAAGAATATTTCTGCTCTGTAGGTCCTTACAATGCATGTGAATCGGTGCCAAAATGTTTAAGCTCTTATATCCACATTAAGACAGCATAAAAGTAATCCATGTGACTCAAGTGTTTAAATCCATGTATTTAGACATGATATGATAGGTGTGGGTGAGAAACATATTGATATTAAATTAATTTGTTATCATAAATTCTCCTTCCTGCCCAGTAGGGGGTGATATGCATGAAGACTGTGAATCACCAAAAACAGGAGAAAGTGAAAGTGAGGAGGGAAAGGACATAAATATTGATGTGTTTCTCACCCACACCTATCACATCGCTTCAGAAGATGTGGATTTAAACACTGTAGTCATCTGGAGTACTTTTATGGTAAATGGTCTGCACTTATATAGCGTCTTTTTAACCTTAGCAGTATTCAAAGCACTTTACACTGTCTCTCATTCACCCATTCACACACCATTGATTCTGGCATCCTTGGCACTGGGGTCAGGCTCTCTGAGAACTGAATAAAAGAAACAGCTAAATAAGCTCTTGTGGTTTAAAGGGACCATAACATGCCTTTTTATTATTATTTTAATATGTTCCTTTGGGTTCACTTATAATATTAGTCATATATTTGTAAAATATGATAATTTTCCACCTTCATTCTGACCCTCTATCAGAAATGCTCAGTTTTGGTGCTGCTTCTACAGAATTGACAGTAAATGCCCACTGTTATGATTGGCTCTCTGCTCTTGACTGACCTGCTCTCGCATTGCCTTCTTGCTGTTCACCAATATTGGGCGGAGCTATGGAAGTGATAAAGTAAAGTAGGCATTAATGTGTTGTTGTGGAGGTGGTCAGATGCAAATGTCTACCACAGTATGCCATCACAATGTGGACAAAGTAGATAAAGCGTTATTTTTGTAAACAAATGCTCTTTTTGCAGTGAGGAAGTTTTGAGTGCTGAAACTTACAGCATGGTTTTATAATATAGTGAACTCTTATATGTGAAAAGATCAAGGACAATTTTATTCCTCATGTCATGACCCCTTTTAATATTTGAAGGGGTGATGACATAATGGTGGGGTGTTAGAGTGTGCTTTTGCTTTTTTCCCTCCAGAGCAGGACAGATTGGAGTTCTCCATAGCTCATGCAACAAGTTCTTTAAAGACTTTCTACGGTGAGAAACAAGTGAGTTGAACTAAAGGGGATATTCTCAATCAGAGACAATTTTACTTCTCACCAGTTAATTCACTATAATGATATCATTATCCATATCCAATCTTGGATTGAGGAGTTTTCATCTCACCATGGATCTCATAGACGTGTTTGGAACCAGTACGGTGGTGCAGCGAGTCAATATTCTGAGTGATGACAATGACAGAGAGCCCCTGCTGGCTAAGATGAGACTCACACTCTGCTATAGCCAGGTGTGCACGGTTGGGCATCTTACTGCGCATAACCTTTATATTTAAATAAATAAAAAATGTATTTCTAATTCAATCAAATACTCATATTTACAAGCAATCCTAAAATATCAGACCACAGAGTGACTGATTATTATCTGTAATTATTTCCATTTTAATTAATTATGAGGTTGTAGTGTTTAAAATCTTTAAATATCTACATAATAACAGTAAAAAAAAACAGATATGCCAGCATGCATTTCATAACAAGGCTCTTATTCTAGAGTAGCTACAGCCCCCTTGTGGTTGCTATGAAAACAATAGGCCCAGAAATAAACCTTTAAATTCCTGGAAGATTTAAAGATTCCTTACTGTAATTCTGAGTCAGCTACTACAATAAAAATACATGCATATAGAAGTAAGTCTCATATGGAAATTAACTTACATTTACATTTATTCATTTGGCAAATGCTTTTATCCAAAGCGATTTAATAATCCAGTTATTATATATTTGCTCAATCAATATTCATTTATGAATATTACAGTGCAGTATGTCTATATGATTTTGTCTAATATAATGTCTGCACTATCTCTCGCCTGTAATGGTAGAACTCCCACACTAAAGAGGGATCTCGAGATAAAGCTTCAAGGGTGGCCATATCCTGTTAAGAGGCAGGGAAGTAAAAAAGAAAGACATGGAAAGAGAGAACTACATGCATGCACTTACACCCACAAACAAAACCGTACCATAATAACCATGGTTTTTGACAAAATACCATAGCAACTTCAGTTACTGTTTCTACAGAAGTTCTGTGGTAACTTGGTATTAGCCATCACTGTTTGAACTTCAGGTTTATTACCTGTGCCTGCCATTTCCTCCAGCAGACCCCCTGTCCTCGAAAGGTTGCCACTCACTCCATCCCCGTAATGATGGCAATGTGCTTTGCTTTAGCAAACACCTCCTGAAACTCTGCTAAGTCTGCAACATGCACACATGCTCATACTATGAGGTCATGCAGGAAATAAAAATTAAATTTACTTAACAAAGACAGCGGACAGCAGGGAAGGAACAATGACATGGTTCTCCCATTGAAGATATTTCGGCTGCCGCTCAAGTGATAGCTTCTTTAGGACTGCCAAGGCAGATTTAATGATAATCTTGCAATCAGTTTAAGTATTCTCATCTGCATGTTCGCACGAGTGTAACAGAACCAGCTTGTGATCCTGATACTGCTATACTGGTCTTCCCTCGATATTGCGGAGCGCAGACC
The DNA here is from genome assembly GCA_032164185.1 of Moxostoma hubbsi. Taxonomy (NCBI): domain Eukaryota; kingdom Metazoa; phylum Chordata; class Actinopteri; order Cypriniformes; family Catostomidae; genus Moxostoma; species Moxostoma hubbsi. The sequence goes on from JAVLUX010000022.1 coordinate 25,663,740, forward strand.
TCAAAACTGATGCGACCAATTTCAATACTAATGAGACTTTTGTAGTTTAAAGCATTACGGAGGAAGTCAAGTAGAACCTCTCAAACAGTAGGCAGCCTTGACAAATAGCACTGAGGACGAAAAGAGCAACACTGCTATGCACTAATTTATTTATTTTTCATTATACATCATCACCTTTACAAAAATTTTCACGATATTACATGAGTAAAAGTAAAAAGTTATATTTTCACAAAATGTTATAGTTTCATATGACATAATCTAAAGGTAAAATATATTAGACCTCATTTTATATCAACAGTGGCAGTTGTAGTTAAAGTTTCAAGATGTGTGTCAGCTAGTATTTCTTTTTCATAAATACTATAATTTGTTATTATAATTACTATTATTTAAGACCAGCTACACTGACCTAACCATGGTAATGAGGAGCCTTTGCTTCTGTGTAATATGTGTATTCTGTTTGAATGATGTTTGAAATGAGGAAACAAATGGGATAATAATGGGCTCATATAAATAAATATGCTCTTCAGTTTTTAAAAGGGGGTGGAGAAAACTTCCTGTAGATTTTGTTGACATCAACAAAACAACAAAAATAATGTCACATGATGCATGTCCTTGTACTTGAAAACCATGAATAAAACTATGCAACATAAAAGGAAATGCGACCCAGGATATATTAAATACAGGTTACATTTTTACTATGGTGGGTCTCCACTTGATTTCCAATGTAAAATCCGTGTCCTGAAGCAAAACCAGTTGAGAAGCACCGAGTTAAAAGTACAGACAGGAGCAGTATGTCCTCGCTGTCGCACACCGACAGTATATGTTAATTGTTAATAATCATAAGACATTACTTTAAAAGCTCAGACAGCTTATGTTATTTTTCATTTAGTAGTTAATTTTATCTGTAAACTAACATGTTTTATTTATATAACATGTTATAGGTACATACAATTTTGTATCATTTTTATAATTCGGTTTATTATTATAATTCTGTTAGCCTTCTCATTTATTTTCAAATGGTAGACCTTTTTCTTTTACGCATACTTCCATAAAAAAATAGTTTCAAGTTTCAATTATAATAAAGAATTTGTTCAACCAAAAAAAAATAATTCTGTTTTCACTCCTCATTGTAACTGATAATAATAATAATTGTGTAATCCGTATACCATGATACTGTTTCTGAGACGATTATCTTACCTTGAATATTTTATACCGTTGCAACCCGAGGTTTAATTGTCTAAAGTCTTGACATAATTTTCTGGAATTTTACAAGCTGCTTGAAGGCACAGTTAACTTAGGGTATGTAAACTTCTGACCCACTGGAATTGTGATATAGTCAATTAAAAGTGAAACAATCTGTCTGTAAATAATTGTTGGAAAAATAACTTGTGTCATGCACAATGTAGATGTCCTAAATGAGTTGCCAAAACTATAATTTGCAAATATAAAATCGGTGGAGTGGTTAAAAAATTAGTTTTAATAACAACCTAAGTGTATGTAAACTTCTGACTTCAACTGTGTGTGTATATATGCATATTTATACACCAAAGTTTCACTCAAAAGAACAGTTCAAAATTCTGATAATTCATGATTTAGTACCAGGACATGTATGGAGTAATTTGTCATCCTGGGAACCTGCTGTCTTATTGACAGTGATTTGAGAAGAATGTTTTGAACATTGTAAATACAGATATGTTGTGGAATAATTATTTATTTTATATATAGATTTTACTTTCAAAAAAGAAAGTAAAATCTATATATAAAATAATTATTCCACAACATATCTGTATTTACAGTGTTTTTTGAGATATAATGCATTATAGGCTATTTCAGGAATATGTACTGTGAAACTATTCATGAAACAGTACAATTAGAAAAGGTAGCCTAACATGCAAAAATACAAAACCATTGTTGTGCCGGATTGTTAATCGGGAGAACCTTTGAGCGACACAGTAAATACACAAACTGCAGACAAAAATAAATGAATACAGTATGTTTAAAATAGTGTACACTCACATGAGATGAAGACTGCAGTAATATCAGTAGCCTACTAAAAGCTGTCTTATTTTACCTAGAGCAGGTCAGCTCTTTGATTTTGACTGATGCTGGATCAGCTGTTAGGTGTCACTAAGTCCAAGATGACTCAAACAAAAAAAGTTACTGAGAGCTCTCTTAGCTGGCTTTTAGTCTATGGTGTATACTATGTGCTTTCTTGGATGGCTTTGCAAGTTTACGCAAGTTTAAATTCACTGCTTGCTTAATAGCAATAGCTTAATAATACACAGATTGGACTCATAGACACCTCATAGGTTAAACATGTAAGCAAAGAAAGCAGCAATGTGCTGTGTAGGCTCCAATAAATGTAACACATGGCTATAAACGCACCTCTGCTCTAGAAGGACAAATGAAAATGTCATGGGTTACCTGCTTGTTTCGCTGGCTAATATACACGCACAAATTATACACATTTAGTCCAATACAGCAGAAAATGAATTATACATTTGTTTCATCAACTCGTCAATGTTGCTGTCATTAGCCAATCAAAGAACAAGTACTGAAGTACGACTGAAGACAAACTACGGGACGGCAAATGTTCCTAAATAATCCGTTTCGTCTTCCACTACTGATGTATTCCTCAAGAGGGCGCATGGCGGTTCAGAAAACTGAATCCTCAATTGAGGCTCATTGAAATCTGAGGACGTTTGTTAACATGTTGGAGAAATGTTTTTACGCTGAAATTTATAGTTTCTTATATTTCATAATTTTAAAATATTTATACTTGGCATACAAATAAAACAAATTCCTTATTCAGTAATAACAGTAGGCAGTGATTAGTTCATAATCTGCATCGCGGAGAAAAGTAACAGGAATCACGTGATAACGCTTGATTCAAAATATTTTTTAGGTAAAAAAGAAAAAAAGTAAATGAGCTAATTTTACTTATTTTTTTATTTTTTATTTATTTATTTAATTTCCACCCCTTTTCTCCCCAATTTGGAATGCCCAATTCCCAATGTGCTCTAAATCCTCGTGGTGGTGTAGTGATTTACTTCAATCCGGGTGGTGGAGGGTGAATCTGTCTGAGACAGTCAATCCGCGCATTTTATCACGTGGCTTGTTGAGCACACTGCATAGAACATGCGGAGACTTCATGCTATTCTCTGGATCATCCACACAAAACTCACCACATGCCCAACGGAGAGTGAGAACCACATTATAGCAACCAAAAGGAGATTACCCCATGTGACTCATCACACCCTAGCAACTGGGCCAATTTGGTTGCTTAGGAGACCTGGCTTGAGTCACTCAGCACACTCATGACTCCAGGTGTGGTAGAATGAGCTCATTTTAAAAGCATATTTATATAAGCATTGTCCAAAATATAAAAAGGTCAAACTGAGTTTGTTCTAGCCCTCCAAATTGTTAAAATGTATGTATAATATAAACAATAGTTTTTTTGTTTTTTGTTTTTTATTCAAAAGTTTAAAGATATTTTCTATTTTTGGAAATATAGTTCTTTACAGTATGTTTCAAATAAAGTTTTGCCAGAAAGAAACAATAATAATTATATTAATAATAATGGAAATGCATATACTTAATGGATGGTTGATTTTAAATAGCTTGGAAATGGCTTTAAATCCCTTTTCCATACTCATAATCCTCAACAACCTTCCTTCTGAGGGAGCTCTTTTAACCTTTGCATGATGTACTTCAGTGCTTATGAACAAACCAGACCACTTGATTCAGGTAAATTTAAGGTTTAGCCTTTATCTTTGATGATATTTTACTAATTTACACCTGATTCTAAATATGTGCGTCTGATTCTAATTTTAGGCATTCGATGGAATGATAAATATGGGTGTGTATTACTGTAACGATTTCCAAACAAGAAATTGGCATGTCTGTTTATGTAAGATGTATCCTACAAGACGGTATTACAAAATGTACATTCCAAGAGTCATTTGTTTTTTATCTAGTATCAACATTGGCAAAATGGCAATGTAATATCTGTATGTCCTAAAATGGAGAGAGAGAGAGAGAGAGAGAGAGAGAGAGAGAGAGAGAGAGAGAGAGAGAGAGAAAATGCATGGGGTGTACTTATTTATTCACAGCACAGCACTGTAAGTGAGGCACCTTTTGCCAAAATGTTGGTTAGTGTTTCAGCTACCTCAAACAAAAATCCTAAAAAATAAGAGAAACCCACCTTTGCATATTAGGAGGCTTATGCAAGACTTTCTTGATCCACAAGCTCATGTACTAAAGAATATATTTACAAGCATTCCTGGCCATAATGATAAACAGTCTAACATGGACAACCATTGCCTTGTATGGTTACAGTATAGCCTGGTCACTTTTTTGAGTGAACGTATATGAAGACTGGGGACATTAAGCTCCATAATGGCAAAAATGCACCCTTCAAGTATCATGAAAGTGACTCAAGTGCTGTATTCCAAGTATATAACTTTGTGTGAGGAACAGACTGAAAAAGACAAAATCTAGACACCCACCCTTGCTCTCTTTGGAGTTAATGAGAGAAGCAGCAATGTCAGATTCAGATCCAGTTCACAAATCCAGTCTGAATGATTTATTAACGAATCAGACTGATCTACAGATCCAGAGAATGTGCATCAAAGGGAAACAGATCCTGTGATTTCATATGGTGTGATGCAACATTAAGAGGTAGTTCTGAAGTTCAACTGATTAACTCAAAGGTCCCGTTGCAGCAGTTAACTGTTAGACTATCAGTGAATAATAACTTAAATTTTACTTTGTTCCTCGCACAGTTATCATATCACTTCAGAAGACTTAGAATATAGCACACAAGTCATATGAACCACTTTTTATGATATTTTTATGGTGCTTATGGCCTTCACTTTCATTATTTGGAAAAAAAAAAAAAAAGTGGTCAGTATACACTTAAAAATGCAGGTTTGGAATGACATGAAGGTGTGTAAATGATTATGGAATTTTCCATTTTGTCTAATTTACCATAATACTGACCCCCAACATGTGTTAATGTTTTCTCTTTTGCCTTAATAATGTAGTTTTTAGAGTCGCTGTCATTTTGTATTAAAGAGCTTGTATGCTAGGTTTAAAATCATAAAAAATGAGAGTCATCTTAGTTTACATCAAGTGTTGTTCTGACAGCAAATGGCAACAAATAAATCAAGAAAATGCACATTTACCATGTCTATGGCTGATGGTGGAAAAAGGTTGTTTCCGCACACAACCACAGCAGTTATCGTTTTTTTCTCTGTCCTGTTGGTCACCTACTGTATGTCAGTTCACCAGTCTCTGGGCTCATTGTAGAAGTTACATACCCACCTTGAGTGTAATATTTTATCCAATATATTATCACATACAGTAAATGATGATGGGAACATGAAAATGTACTATTTTCAGTCTGTTCCTCACACAAAGCTATCATATGGCTTCAGAAGTCTTGAAATATCACACAGGTGGATATGGGCAACTGTGAATTTATGGTGCATTCAAATCCTTTTTGAAGCTTGAAAATGCCAGTCCCATTTATTGTAATTACATTGAAAATAGCGACCACCGTGGAAAACAAAAAGAGACGTTATGCAGAATGTTAGGGACAGACTGCCTCAGTCACCATTCACTTTCATTGCATCTTGTTTTTTTCTCCATGCTAAAAAAGTGAACTTCTATTTTCTTGTTTTCCATCATGGTGGGGACATTTTTTCCATTAACGAAGTTATTATTCAGTATGTTTATTAAGCTGTTTTGGTGATTTGGGTTTTACTATCCTAAAATCTCTCTCTGGCATATTTCAAACTCTTATTTGGCCATTTGTTACTTCAAATGTTTCTCTGTTCTTTATCATTTGCTCTCAGACGTATACAGTCTCACACTGCATACATCAATTACAACATATCCACTCCCTCTTTATTTGCAACGGATAGTACATACACAAACAACAGAAAATCCAAAAATTACAGCTTGTGAGACACCTCAGTGTTGACATGTCATAATGCATTCATTCATCTAGTAGACATGTACAGACATGCTCTGGAACAACCAACAGCATAATCTTTGCGAGCCTGGAGTTCTGGACCATTCTACAATATTTGCATTCGTCCTCAAAGCTGTGCATTTCTACTTTTTGTAGTAGAGATTGCTTGAAGTAGAATAGGAAAAAAAAAAGATTAAAACGAACACTAAACAGAATTGTATACTTTCAAGAATGTGCTCAACTGAAACATGCCCACTGTGACACATGAACAATAAACTAACTCCTCCTGTCACACCCTCATATGAAATCTCAAGTTACACTGCACTCTCTCTCCACTCATATCAGTTGTACAGACTGTGTGGCTCTCTTTTTTATCTCAGGAAGTAAAAAAATGGCAGAAGAAGAGGTAGGTATTTATGTCAACCAGGAGCTGTTCAGTTGTCCCATCTGTATGGAACTTTTGCGAGAGCCTGTCACCATTCCCTGTGGACACAACTACTGTATGGACTGCATTAAGAGCTACTGGGAGCAGAAGAACCAAAGGAAGCTATGCAGCTGCCCACAGTGCAGACAGACCTTCTCTCCAAGACCTACGCTCAATAAAAACACACTGTTTGCTGAGGTTGTCGAGAAATTCAGACACACAGGAATCCGTTCCCATTCCATACATGGAGTTATGACAGATGAAGACATTGCAAACAAAAAGCAGGACATTGTCATGTTCTGTGAGGTGCGTCTGACTTCTTAGCTGAACTGTTATGTGATGGTAAAACTTTGTTGGTACCTTTTTGAATAATCCAAACATTGTGTAATGCTAAAATAGATCAGTATATCTATAGAACAGTGGCCCCAACAGTATCTGCGAAACTGAAAGGAATATTTCACCCAAAAATAAAAATCCTTTCATAATTTTCTCATCTTCTTGCCATCACAGATGTGTATGTTTTTCTTTCTTCTGCAGAACAAATACAAAGTTTTTTAGAAAAATATATCACCTCTCACAATGAAAGTGAACAGAACTTTGAAGCTCCAAAAAGCATATAAAGGCAGCATAAAAGCAATCCATACAACTCCAGTGGTTTAATCCATATCTGTTGAAGTGATCCAATTGATTTTGTTTGTGAACAGTTTAAAATATAATCCCTTTTTCACCGTAAATCTTGACATCAGTCTCCTTGGCAATCATGATTTAAAGCTCGATTACACTTTCTTAGCACTATCTAATGCTCTGCACATACATCATGTACTAGGAAGTGTAATCAAGCTTTAAACATATGATTGTGCGACTGCAATGTCAAGATGTAAAATGAAAAATGTCTGTTCTCTCCCAAAACCGAAGACATGGATTTAACCATTCGGATTACCTTCTTTCTGCCTTTATGCATTTTTTTGAGCTTAAAGTTTTAGTTCCCATTCGCTTTCATAGTATGGACCAGCAGAGCTGACATTTTCTTCTAAAAATCTTCGTCTGTGTTCAGCAAAAGAAGAAAAATTCATACATCATCTGAAATGGCATGAGGGTGAGGAAATTATCAGAGAATTTTCATTTTTGGGTGAACTATCCCTTTAAGCCGCACTTAAAAATGTATGACTGCCTTTACATTAGTGTATTGTGTTGTATGTGTCCAAATAATTGTTGGGGCCACTTTACAATAAAATTTTAATGCATACATTGGCAGCCAAAAGTTTGGAATAATGTACAGATTATGCTCTTATGGAAATATATATATTTTTTATTATTATTATTCACCAAAGTGACATTCAACAGATCACATTGTATCAGTCAGGACATTAATAACGTGAAAAATTACTATTACAATTTGAAAAAAAAAAAAAATTCAGAACTACTTCAAAGAGTTCTCATCAAAAAAAATCCTCCACATGCAGCAATGACAGCTTTGCAGATCCTTGACATTCTAGCTGTCAGTTTGTCCATTTTCTCAGGTGACATTTAACCCCACACTTCCTGTAACACTTGCCATAGATGCGTCTGTCTTGTTGGGCACTTCTCACGCACCTTACAGTCTCACTGATCCTACAAAAGCTCAATGGGGTTAAGATCCATAACACTCTTTTCCAATTATCTGTTGTCCAATGTCTGTTTCTTTGCCCACTCTAACCTTTTCTTTTTGTTTTTCTGTTTCAAAAGTGTCTTTTTCTTTGCAATTCTTCCCATAAGGCACTCCTGAGTCTTCTCTTTACTGTTGTACATGAAACTGGTGTTGTGCAGGTAGAATTCAATGAAGCTGACAGCTGAGCACATGTGAGGTGTCTATTTCTCAAACTAGAGACTCTGATGTACTTATCCTCTTGTTTAGTTGTGCATCTGTCCTTCCACATCTCTTTCTGTCCTTGTTAGAGCCAGTTGTCCTTTGTCTTTGAAGACTGTAGTTACACCTTTGCATGTAAACTTCAGTTTTTTTGACAATTGAAAGCATTGTACAGCCTTTATTCCTCAAAACAATGATTGACTGATGAGTTTCTAGAGAAAGCTGTTACATTTTTTGCCATTTTTGACCTAATATTGATCTTAAGACATGCCAGTCTATTGCATAATGTGGCAACTAAAAAACAAACACAAAGACAATGATAAGCTTCATTTAATGAACCAAATGGCTTTCAGCTGTATTTGATATAATGGCAAGTGATTTTCTAGTAACAATTTAGCAATTTATCATGAATACTCAAGAATAAGGTGTTGGAGTGATGGCTGCTGGAAATGGGGTCTGTCTAGATTTGATCAAAAAGGACTTTTTTCAAATAGTGATGGTGCTGTTTTTTACATCAGTAATGTCCTTGCTATACTTTGTGATCAGTTGAATGCCACTTTGGTGAATTAAATTACCAATTTCCTTCCCAAACAGCTAAATCTGTACATTATTCCAAAATGCTGGCTGCCAATGTATGAAAATATATTAATCAGAGTTTTGTGGCATGGCAGTCTTTGAATGTGTTGTAAACTAACATTTACTCATATATTGATTGGAAATGTTGTGGTTGTTCCATAAATTACAGTTCTTTGTAACACAGTGAAAAGCCAAAGATTTTGAATGTATTCAGTTGCTTGTGTGTTTTGTTTGTTTTATATATATATATATATATATGTCTGAAGGAAGAGCTTAAGGAATCTCAAAGGAGATGCCAGCAAGTAATAAAGGCACGCGAGGCAGAGCTACAGCAGCTGAGTGAAGCCACACTTTCTCTCAGGGTGAGTTGAAAACTCTCAAGTAGTGGTGTAAATATTTGCACTGTCAGCGATTCATGTTGAAAATGATAATTTACTAACAATTATGGTGCATCATGAAATCTAAATTCAATTCATTTAAAACGATTCATAATTTAAAAAAAATCAGAAAAAAGATATTCTCCCAAAACAAATCTTAAAGGGGACCTATTATGCAAAATTCACTTTTACATGTTTGTACATAAATGTGAGTCAGCAGTACACAACCACCCTACAATGTTAAAAGTCCACCCACTCCTCTTTCACATATTTCTATTAATAAAAAAAACAGTGTGTAAAAATTTACGGTTTTCGCTTCTGCTCTAAAGTTACGTCACTTTAGAGCAGGCCTCTCCCACAACTGGTGACGGACTCCACCCTCCTCCCCCAAGTGATCTACACACAGTCCGCCATTTTTTCTGCACTGGAGCAGATATAGTGAGAAGAATAATGTCTCAGCTTTGTGGGCATCAAAAGTGTTTTGTTGTTGGCCGTAAAAGTGAACATAAGTGTCTTCATGTATTCCCGGTATCAGAGCCACTGAAGACGCAGTGGACAAACTGGACTGGTAATCTGGCATACCGGGCATTTTCCCAGTGGGCCGATGCACTTTGGGGCCGATCAGGGGCGGACTGGCCATCGGGAGAACCGAGCAGGCTGGTGGGTCGGCTGCGAAATGGGCCGCGATAAGCTAAAATGAGCCGGCGCATTATACAGAAAAGGACCCCCCCGCCCAGACGATTACTCTTCCCAGTCCAGCCGTGCCTGAACTCCGGTATTTACGCTGTCAGTCATATAGGTTCTGATTTGTTGTTGCTGTAGTAACCGAACCACGAGCTGTAAAGGTACAGGCCTCTTCCGGAAAGGGGGCGGGGAGCAGCAGCTCTATGGCATTTAAAGAGACACACACAAAATCAGCTTGTTTTTGATTCCACCCAAAAAGAGGCATTTATAACATGGTATAATAAATGATCCGTGGGGTATTTTGAGCTGAAACTTCACAGACACATTCTGGGGACACCTGAATTTTATATCTTGTAAAAAGGAGCATAATAGTTCTCCTTTAATATATTTTATTAGCAAAATATATTTAGCTTATCAAGTAAATTCAACATGTTATAAGGATGTTTAGATATTTCTACTGGAAAATGAGACAAAAAATTCTGCATGTGCTAAGTGTTATATGTTCTCAAACAGAGTTCTGCACAGGCTGCAGTGGAGGACACGGAGAGGCTCTTTACTGAGCTGATTAAGTCCATTGAGACGATGTGCTCTGAGATGACAGAGATGATTAAAGTGAAGGAGCAGGCGGAATTAGACGAGGCACATGGGTTTATGGAAAAACTAGAGCAGGAGATTGCAGAACTGAAGAGGAGAGATGCAGAATACAACACGCTTTCACACCTTGAAGACAAAACTCAGTTCCTGAAGGTAATGGCAATGCTTCAGGCCACCTGCACAAAGTACTTGTCTATGAAATCTTCTGTGATTTGATTTCTGTGTAAGTATATTTTGCTATATTCCTGTAGAGTTATGAGTCACTGTGTAGTCTGCTGGGGGTGGAGACCTCTCCTGGAGTTCTAGTCAATCCAGACTTTTCTTTTGTGATGGTGTCAAGAAAACTCACATATCTGAATGAGGACATTAAAGAGCTTTGCCAGAAGAAACTGGAGAAATTATCTAAGAAAGGTAAGTCACCATTTGGATATATGGTGGATAGAAGTGCCTTCAGATGTCCTACCAAACCATCTACTATTCATACTTTTCCTGCAGTATGTACAGTATACTGTGCATGCACAGAATGCAAATGTTCTGTATGCAGACAGTATAGAGGATCATTTGCCAGTGTGCAGTATACAACAGAGAGCACTTTTGCGTGTGATGCTGTGTTCAACAGAGAATACTGCAGCCCATGCAATGCACTCAACTTGAACTTTCATACCCAGTGAGTTGAATGAACCCGAATATTGGTAACCAATCTCTTTCTTGACTCAATCAAGAATAATCAAATTTAAATAAGTATTACTATAATTTATACTGTACAATACAGCTAATTAAAGGAATATTCTGTGTTCAATACATGTTAAGCTCAATCGACAGCATTTGTGGCATAATGTTGATTACCACAAAAACTTATTTTGACTCGTTCCTACTTTTCTTTTGGAGAGTTTAAAGGCAGAAATGTGAAGCTTATAATTTTATAAAAGCACTTGCATTAATTATTCTGTTAAAACGCATGTATTATTTGAGCTGTAAAGTTGTTAAAATTGTAATTTTTATTGTTTTATTGACTGACTGTTTTAAAATTATAGCTACAAGACATAAACAATATGCATGTTAACATGACTTAAGTGTGATAAAAACACTTACCTTTTCTGTGTAAAGTTAAATCCAATTTAACAATTTTGTTACCATGACGATGTAATATAGTTTTATGGTTTGTTGACATTACATCGAAGTGTAATGTGTTTTTATCACACTTAAGTCATGTTAACATGCATATTGTTTATGTCTTGTAGCTATGTAGCTAAACAGTCAGTATTTTAATGTTCAAATTGGCCCCATTCACTTCCATTGTAGGTGCCTCACTGGAACCCAGAGTTTTGCTTTTTTCAAGAAAAGGAGGGGTGACTCAAAATACATTTTTGTGGTAATCAACATTATGCATAATTTTGCTTTCAATTAAGCTTAACTTGTACTTAACCCAGAATATTCATCTAAATACATTACGTTATTGTGGCAGACGAGCAAATCATTGATTAAACAATAAAAAAGTGGCTTTAGAACCTATTGGTCTACAGTCCACAGCAATTCATTATGCGATTAAATTTGTCAATCTTTCTAAGGTAGACTTATAAAAAGTTATTTTCTAAGAATACGTCTACACATGCATCAGATGCCTTTGGAGCATCTCACTTTGGTTTCGTCACATCATAAACGTCTCGGTTACGTATGTAACCTCCGTTCCCTGATGGAGGGAACGAGACGTCGTGTCGAAGAAGCGACACTAGGGGTCTCTCTTGAGCGCCAAAAGATACCTCTGATCTATGAAAAAAGGCCAATGAGAGTTGGCGAACAGTATTTGCATACTCCGCCTCCGGATAAGGATATAAAGGCGAGAAAAATACACTCGTTCATTCAGGATTTTTCTGAGGAGCCGGGCACCTCAGCGGCTCGGCTCAGTGACGTGGCCGGGAAGACACGACGTCTTGTTCCCTCCATCAGGGAACGGAGGTTACATACGTAACCGAGACGTTCCCCGTCTGTCGCTCACTTCGACGTCGTGTCGAAGAAGCGACACTAGGGGTCCACTTCAAAACTCGCCATGCGCTGAGCCGTGTACGTGTACTGCTGACACAGAAGCGGGCAGGTATTTCTACGTGCACAAGCGACCAACTGTGCTCAGGCTGCACGTACTCTTCCCCAATGCCCCGAAAAAGCGTCAGAATCCTTTTGGTTACCCTAGGGGGGAACAAGGTGACGCTCCCAACTAGGGAACGGGCCAAGCCTGGCTGGGCCTCTTTTCTCTCTATGTTTTCTCGGCATAGAGCAAGAGCAGCCGGGGCCCTTACCGCATCGAGGGAAGGGGGTCTTATTCCCGAATCCCTATTCTTTTAGGGGGAAAAGACCCTGCGGAGGCCACACCCACCCGAAAGGGGAGGTAAAGGTGGCGAAATACATCACATGGCCTCTTGGGTCACATGTGGGAAAAATGGCGCGGTGGTAGATCCCGCCTCGAGGAGGGGGGAGTTGCTACAACACGGCGACCGGAGGGCAGCCAAAGACTGCCTAAGGGAGACGCGGGTCAGCTCGTAAGGTGACCGTACCGCGGAAGTACACACAGGAGGAGTCCCGTAGGAGGCCTGATCTGTGGAGCACCTATTCCAGTAGGGGTAGCCTGGGGTACCCGTAGTGGACTGGACCAGCAAGTCCCTCCGCTGAACTGCTGCGGGCCCGAAGGGCTAGGGAGGAATCAACCAGGGACCTAGGTTCTCTGGGAAAGAAGGCGCACTGTTTTACCTCGATCGAGGGAAACGGCGCTGGAAACAAGCGATTCACCCGGTCAGATCGTCGACGTGTACCGAGTTCTACGGGCTCGGACCTGAGAGAACACGGGACGAGACTGACTCAACCCTGAGATCGTAAGGGTGTTAGGTGCTGCCCAGCCCGCAGCTCTGCAAATGTCTGCTAGGGAGGTGCCCCTAGCCAGTGCCCATGAGGATGCCATGCTCCTAGTAGAGTGGGCTCGAACCCGCAAAAAAAGGGGGGGGGGGCACGGCCTGGGTGTGATAGGCCAACTGAATGGCATCCACCACCCAGTGAGACACCTCTGTTTGGAAACAGCGTTCCCTTTCTGCTGTCCTCCAAAGCAGACAAAGAACTGCTCAGAGCGCCTGAAGCTCTGGGTGCGTTCCAGGTAGGCACGCAAGGCACGTACCGGACACGACAGTGAGAGGGCTGGGTCTGCCTCCTCCCGGGGCAGCGCTTGAAGGTTCACTACCTGATCTCCAGAGGGTGTGGTAGGAACCATGGGCACATAGCCCAGTCGAGGTCTTAGGATCACATGAGTATCTGCCGGACCGAGCTCCAGGCAAGTGTCGTTAGTAGGGAACACTTGCAGGTCCCCGACCCTCTTGATGGAAGTGAGCGCGATCAGCAGGGCCATCTTTTTAGGAGAGGGCCCTGAGCCAACTGATTCTAGCGACTCGGGGGGGGGGGGGGATCTCTGAAGACCGGCGAGGAACACCGAGAGATCCCAGGAGGGGAACAGGTTTGGCCGGGAGGGGTTTAACCTCCGGGCACCTCTTGGGAACCTGACAATTAAGTTGTGCTTACCCAGAGACTTGCTGTCTACTGGGTCGTGGTGAGCTGCGATAGTGGCAACATAGACCTTCAAGGTGGATGGGGACAGCCTCCCCTCCAACCTCTCCTGTAGGAACAGGAGCACAGACCTAACTGCGCACCTCTGTGGGTCTTCTGCCCGGGAAGAACACCAATTCATGAACAGATGCCATTTCAGGGCGTAGAGTTGCCTGGTAGAAGGGGCTCTGGCTTGGTTGAACGTGGCTACGACTGTGGGTGGTAGACCGGCTAGATCTTCCGCATCCCGTTCGGGGGCCAGACGTGGAGGTTCCAAAGGTCTGGGTGCGGATGCCAGAGCGTGCCCCGTCCCTGAGAAAGAAGATCCTTCCTCAGGGGAATTCGCCAGGGAGGGGCTGTCGCGAGGAGTACAAGGTCCAAGAACCAGGCCCGGGTGGGCCAGTAAGGAGCCACGAGAGTGACTTGTTCCTCGTCCTCCCTGACCTTGCACAGCACCTGTGCAAGAAGGCTCACTGGGGGAATGCGTACTTGCGCAGCCCCACCGGCCAGCTGTGTGCCAGTGCATCTGCCCCGAGGGGAGCCTCTGAACGGGCGTACCACAGCAGGCAGTGGGAGGTCTCTCTGGAGGCAGAGGGGTCTACCTGGGCCTTGCCGAACCGTTCCCAAATCAGCTGAACCGAGTGGGGTTGAAGCCTCCACTCTCCGCCAGGCAAGCGTTGTCATGACAGCGCATCTGCTATCACATTGAGGTTGCCGGGGATGTGAGTGGCACGCAGCGACTTGAGTCGGTGCTGGCTCCAAAGGAGGAGATGACGGGCAAGTTGTGACATGTGACGGGAGCGTACGCCACCTTGGCGATTTATGTACGCGACCGTAGTGGTGCTGTCCGACCTGACTGGGATATGTTCGTCCCGAATTAACGGGAGAAACTTCCGCAGGGCCAAAAGGACAGTCAACAACTCGAGGCAGTTGATGTGCCAACGCAGCTGGGCCCCTTTCCAACGGCCTGAGGCTGCGTGCCCGTTGCAAACGGCGCTCCAACCCAATCTGGAGGCGTCGGTCGTGACCAGGACGCGTCTGGACACCTGCTGTAGGGGCACTCCAGCCCGTAAGAAACAGAGGTCTGTCCAGGGGTTGAATGTCTGACTGCAGGCGGGGGTGATTGTTACCCGGTGCGTGCCGTGGCGCCATGCTCGTCTCGGGACTCGGGTCTGGAGCCAGTGTTGGAGCGGTCTCATATGCATCAACCCCAGCGGCGCAACCGCCGCGGAGGACGCCATATGCCCCAGGAGCCTCTGGAAAAGTTTTAAGGGGACCGCTGTGCCTGGCCTGAAGGCGGCGAGGCAGTTCAACACTGACTGGGCACGCTTGTTGGTGAGACGTGCCGACATTGAGACCGAGTCTAACTCCATCCCGAGAAAAGAGATGCTCTGAACTGGGGTGAGCTTGCTCTTTTCCCAGTTGACCTGAAGCCCCAGACGGCTGAGGTGCCTGAGCACCTGGTCTCTGTGGGCGCATAGTAACTCTCGCGAGTGGGCCAGAATGAGCCGGTCGTCGAGGTAGTTGAGTATTCGGATGCCGGCTTCTCGGAGCGGGGCAAGAGCTGCCTCTGCGACTTTCGTGAAGACGCGGGGGGACAGAGACAGGCTGAAGTGGAGGACTTTGTACTGATACGCCTGGCCCCCGAACGCAAACCGCAGGTAGGGGCGGTGTCGGGGCAGGATGGAGACGTGGAAGTACGCGTCCTTCAGGTCTATCGCTGCGAACCAATCTAGATGCCGGACGCAGGTTAAGATGTGTTTCTGCGTGCGCATCTTGAACAGGAGTTTGTGCAACGTTCGGTTGAGAACTCGAAGGTCCAAGATTGGTCGTAAGCCGCTGCTTTTCTTGGGTACGATGAAGTAGGGGCTGTAGAAACCCTTCTTCATCTCGGTTGGAGGGACAGGCTCTATCGCGTCTTTGGCCAGAAGAGTCGAGATTTCCGCGCGCAGAGAGTGGGCGTGTTCGCCGTGTACTGCGGAAAAGCGGACGCCCATGAAGGGGGGCGGGGGCCTGGCAAACTGAATTGCGTAACCGAGTCGGATGGTCCGGGCCAGCCAGCGAGACGGGTTGGGAAGTGAAAGCCACGAGTCCAACCTCTGCGCTAGGGGCACCAAGGGGACGGTTAATTTGGACGTACCGGGCGGGGCTTCGCAGCGGGGCGGAGCAGGTAGGGCAGCGTTGGGCGGCAACAGGGCGACCCGCAGCTGGGGTGCTGAGAAAGACTCAAAGCACTTACCTTGCTCCGCACACCCAGCAGGGGGCGGGTTAGCGACTGAGGAGGAGGTCTCAGGTAGGCGTCCTCTAGACTGGTCGGAACCGGCCAGCCGGGGGGGGGGGGCAGTCGTGGGGCTGGAGACGGGTGGTCTGTGTCCAGGAAGCCGGGACTGCTGAGATCTGGTGGCAGAGTGCCGTGGGAACGGCATTTGTGGGCCAGGTGACCCAGAGACAAAAGGAAATAGCTCGTTACAGAGAATATTAGAATGTGAAAACTAATTCGACAAAAAATTCTCCTCCCGGCCCTCCACCGGGGACGGAGCGGTCTTACCACCTCCGGAGCTAACATTTTGGTCCCTGGGTTGAGCGTCTATGGACAGCCTGGGAGCCTTCCGGATCCTTGAGGGGGTCCGTGAGACGGGGGCGTCCGCTTCCTGCGGAGTGCTCGACGCTGGGGCTGAGAGCTGGGCCCGGGTTGAGGCGGAGCAGGGTGTTTCATAGCCGCAGGAGGACGCCCTCGGCGAGCAGACGGGGCATGGCCCATGGCAGCAGGCTTGCGGCGGGGCAGGATGTGCAGTGGCCTCCGTCTGCCTCACCGCTGATGACTGCTGGGAAGAGTCGTCAACGGTGGCGCCGAATAGACGGAGCTGGGAGACGGGGGTGTGGGAGAAGGTGTGCCTTGTCTGCCTCCCGCATTTCGACCAGGTCCAGTCGACAGGTGCGTTTCTGGACCACAAGGGGTGGCCATCGCCTGTTCGAGTGCCGGCGCTTCTGACATCCGTGGCCCGGGGGCGCGGTTGGTCATCCAGCGCAGTTCCTGCAGCACATCAAGAACAGGACTACCCAAGGTGCAAGTTTTGAAGCGCCTTGGCCTGGCGTTGGTTCCAGGAAGGGCCGTGGCGTGCAGAGTGGAAGCGGTCTGGGACCGTTCCACCGCGAGGGTAGTGAGAGCGGAGGAGCGAAGAAGCCTTGGCTTTGCTCGACTCGTCGTGCACGTCCGGGAAGAAAGGAACGGGGGGGGGGGGGGGGGCGTGGCTGTGGGCTCCGATGCAGCGGTGATGTCATCCAATTCTGAAGCAAGCAAGCGTGCCGGGGAGGCGGGCGGTTCGAGGGGGTTTACCCGGCGAACAGAGCCCGTCATATTCCCTGAATCGCCTTCATCGCCCGTGGCGCCTGCGTCAATCCCGTAGGAAGGAGGCGAGGCGCGGGGGGCGGCTGAAACGGCTTTCTCTCATTACAAAAGAAAGCCACACGACCGCAATGTTGCCATGGCTATGTTCTCGCACTGAGAACATGAACCATTCATAAAACGCTGCCTGCATGTGATCGCAGCCCAGGCATGCAAGACAGTGTTTTATGACCGAGAGAGGTGGGGAGAAATCACCGCATCCAGAAACTACACAGGGGCGGAAATTACATCTTTATAAAGACGCGTCCTGAAAAGGACGTTCAACGCCGCTGTGTAATGCTCTTTCAGAGAAATAAACTCTTTTACGGAGAGAATCACTCTTTCAACTCTTTTAACTCTGCGCTGTCGAAGCGCCCAGGGGCAAACTGCACGCCGGCAGTGAAGAGAAAAGCCGCTGTAGTGCGCCATAAATCCAACAGCAAAGCAGAGCGTCAGAGGATCAGAAGCAGGATCAGTTGTGTTACTCGCAGCTGACTGCATACACACGACCTTCGGCTCCGAAGAAAATTACTGAATGAACGAGCGTATTTCTCTCGCCTTTATATCCGTATCCGGAGGCGGAGTATGCAAATACTGTTCGCCAACTCTCATTGGCCTTTTTTCATAGATCAGAGGTATCTTTCGGCGCTCAAGAGAGACCCCTAGTGTCGCTTCTTCGACACGACGTCGAAGTGAGCGACAGACGGGGAACACAGCATTTCAGGATGCTGCATCAAGTTAAACTTAGTTTAAAATTTTTAAAAAGTCTTGAGACCCCAGCATTTGGAGTTGTGCTCCATCCAGCTGTGTTTGAACGGAAGAAAGCTTCCTCAACTTGCTGTCTTCTATGTAGCTTGTTATCTGTACAGATGGATATGCGCTTACTGCCCCCTGCTGAAAACATGAAGATAATGAATTGCATGAATAATTGGGTTAATCTTTTAGAGTTATTTTTTATATTTAGAATTAATCGCACTGAATTAATGTGTCCAAATGAAAGCCCTAATTTTTCCACAAAATCTAATTTAAGAAAAAGGCTAAATAACAGTTTAATTTGCTCAAAAGTAGGTCATGTGACAACTGTATGGCATACAACGGTTTGAAATGTTTATCAAGGAATAATGCCTACTGTTGCTTTGTCACTTGCTATTTTTAAAGAATAGTATTAAGTAAATATACGGCACAGTAATCAGTAAATGGGAAGCTGTGTCCCATTCTGAATGTGTTACTTGCAGCTTCAAAAGTTAATGGAAATATATAGTATATATATTTCTATATATTGAGAGAGAGTATGAGCGTGTTTACTTTTACTTACTCTAAAGTGTTTTCGCCTCTTTCTTCCGATGAAAGAAATACCAATAATCCATATGTACCTAGTAATATATGTACTGTTATAATAGTTGTTTACCTTTTATAATTGTTTTTAGTGACAAACCTCAAATTTATTCCAACCCCTGAGCCCAAAGTCAGAGAGCAGTTTTTGGAATGTGAGTAATATGGACACATATACACGTGTACACATGCAATCAGATATACAAAACAAATCGGTACAGTCTGCAATACAATAACTGCATAGTTCATCCATGTCTTAATATGACCTGCAATTTGTGTCTTTGCATTTTAGATTCAGGTCCTCTGACTCTAGACCTAAACACAGCTCACAGAAACCTCAGTGTGAGCGCAGAGAGCAGAGAGGTGACATTCAGTAAAATACAGATATATGTATCTGTTCCTGACCACCCCGAAAGGTTTGATATCCATCACCAAGTCCTGTGCAGAGAGAGCGTGTCTGGTCGTTGTTACTTTGAGGCCGAGTGGAGCGGGAAGGGTCCGGTGCATATAGCTGTGTCTTATGAGGAGATCAGCCGGAAAGGAAAGAGTACCCTATGTGCATTTGGACACAATGCCCAGTCCTGGAGTCTGATGTGCTCTGAGGATACATATGCATTCTGGCACAGTGGAAAAGAGACTAAGATTCCCCAAATGCATTATGCGCATAGGACTGGCGTTTATGTTGATTTCTACGCTGGAATTTTGGCCTTTTACAGCATCACAGACACAATGAATCTCATCCACACAATTCGGACTACATTCACACAACCGCTCTATCCTGGCTTTAGGATTAGCGCTGGGACAAGTGTGAGACTTTGCTATCCACTCTAACTGCAAACATTTAGATTATTCCGTGTCTAAACAGTTATTATGCTTAAAGAGGGAGTTCAACCAAAAATTTTATTTTATTATTTAGTCACTCTGATGCTGCTCCAAACCTACACAAAAGGGAAAAAAGTCTTTACATGGCTTTTTGCCATATAATGAAGGTGAATAGTGACTCCAGGCTGTCAAGATCAAAAAAGGAAAAAAATTAAATAAACATAAAACTATAGTCAAAGTAGTAGATACGACTTGTGCACTATTTTCCACAATTCCAGTTTATATTCCAGACAATATTCCAGACTTCTGAAGCCATACGATCACTTCGTTTAACAGATTGAAGGTTAAGATGTAATTCACTCTCAAATCAAATCATTGATAAATTCAGTATGTGGCCATTAAGCAAATATGGCGTCTACTGGTCACAAGACATACAAGAATGAATGACATTCGATTTTATTAACATCCAAACTGCATCGTTGTCGTGTTCACCATGGAAGAATGCACATAATGAAATTATTTGTTTCTGGTTGAACTTTTCCTTTAACCAAAAAGATCAGAGAGGTGTTAATTTGTGAATACTGTCACGGCTAAAGGGCATTGTTAGGTATTCCATGTAGCAGAATGCCTGCAACTCCTTCAGCCATTAATACAGGACTGTGAGTTCAGAATATTATCCACACTACTCTGACTGTTTCTGTCTATATTAGAGTAGTACAAGTTAGGTTATTATCGTAGACTAAAACGAAAACTAAAGCCAAAATGTGAAAAACATTTTCGTAAACTGAAATAAAAATATGTATAATCTTAAAAAATGTTTAGTTTAGTTTTTGTTGCGGTACATTTTTAAACCCGCTATCACCTTAACATGAAGATGCCGCTCGGTGGCTATAGTGCCAGCAGATGGCCTATTGCCCTCATTACATTAGCAAAGACAGAGCGGGAGGGAAACAATTCAGTACATCATGGAGAGAAGCAATGCAGGTAGAAAACTTGGGTGACCAGAAGTTGGACCCAGTTTTATGAGATGTGTCTCGGTGTCCCGTCATTTCTCAAAGAATTTTATAATGTCCAGGTTTTAGCCTCCCTACTTTTTTCTTCTTTTAAATTAAATCCTTCTGGTTATTATGTCTGGTGTCGATTGCAGGGAAGAGAAGATATTGTATTGCATATGATGATTTGACGATACTTTCATACTGGATTTGCTGCAATCTGGTTACCATGACAAAGACTCATGCACTTGGCGCTCTCTGCTGCTCTCAAGCGTCATCCAATGCAAATTAGAAATGCCCAAATGAAATTGCATGTTCAGCAAGCTGAAAGAAGCCAATACATTTCTTTGCACAACATGTGAAAAAGGAATTTTAATGATTTGCTTTCACTGTAAATGTTCACTTTCACATGGCCACAGTGTTAAGAGATTGCAGGTCATATTCATACGGCTGTATTTTTTTTTTTTTTTGCAATATTACAAATGTGGAATTGTATTTTAACTTTTAAGTTCCAGTGTTGCACATTTTGTGTGAAAGTGTGTAACTGACAAGAAATTTCAAGCACTTACAGTGACAAGTTAAATCATCATTACACATGCAATATAACATTGGATGGATATAATAGGCTTTATGGACTTTGTACATTTTACAAATATCTAAAATGTGATTAAAATCAAATAAAACAATATATAATAAATTAAGATAACATTTTACATACAAAAAGATGTTATATTGAATTTAGCTACATATTTTAACACAATGTATGTAATGTATATACTATATATATGCATGTATTGCAAAAAAAAAAAAAAAAAACTAATCTATTAAATATTTAAAAACTAAACTAAAACTAACAAAAAAACAAAACTAAATTGGAGCGAAAATTTAGCGGGTATAAACGCTGACTACCACCCCTGGAGTCGAATCCAGGGGTGCTAAGTGACTCCGCATGGATTGAGCAACACCACCACTTGGACTTGGAGCACATTGGGAATTGGGCATTCCAAATTGGGGAGAAAAAAGGGTGAAACAAAAAACTATTATAGCCTTGGAGTTGTATAGTTGTATGCCATTCCAAACTACTGTATGATCACAATATAAATGACATGGCCGAAAGTCTCTGTATGGATACTACCTTTTAATTAACAGGTTTGGCTACATCCACAACACCAATTAACATCAGGTGCATAAAACCAAGCAAACTGCCATACCAATTTGTCATGTTGTCAAACATTTTTAGTAGATTGGGCCTACTTTTTCTGTTTCAACATGACAAAGACCATTCGCCCCATCACCCAATCTCACTAATCTCACTAATGTTCTAAATGCGAAATTCCAACATCTAGTGGAAAACCTTGACAAGAGGAGTGAAAGCTGTTATGGCAGTGAAGGGAAAACCAACTCCCTGTTAATATGCGTGGTTTTGAAATGGAATGTTCCACAAGGGCGTATGGGATGGGTGTGCTGTTTTGGTGTCCGCATCATTTCAACTGTTCCTACAGTAAAAATATTAAGGGCACACAGTTTTATTAAAATATGTTTGTATGAAGTACATTCATTATCCTTCCTCTAGAAAATATAGTCCCTACATAGCGCAAAGGTTAATAGTTGGCCACTATTGGTGCTGAACAGGGATGTATTCGCATCAATCTGTACAGCGTAGCTTGGTACTAGATCCTATATTTTAGCATGGCTGGAACACTGCATTAACCAATCAGCATTCAGGACCAGAATGATTAATTTAATAAAAATGATACAAACCTATAACCGCAAATTGTTCAACACATTGCTATTGTAATTCTGAGAAAACATGGAATGTTGTTGAGTGTTTTTGACTTCATTTTACATTCACATATTAAAGAAATAATACAGGTTCATTAGCAGTAAATCTCAATTTACAGCATTTGTGGCATAATGTTGATTACCACAAAAAAATGTAATCACTCTAACCCAGATATTTGCTTTTTTAAAAGAAGGGGCAAGTGAAAATACATTTTTGTGGTAATTATAATAATTGTAGTATTATGCCACAAATGTTGTCGATTGAGCTTAACTTGAATTGAACTGAATATTCTTTCAACAAAACATAACAATCTATATACAATTTCATACATTTATTAAAAATAAACATGTCACCCCTTTCTATTAGGCAGCACAATAACAAATAAATAGCTTTACATTCATTACAGGTTTAGACACTGTGTAAGTTGTCTACTTTTCAGACACAAAATTTCTTCATCTTTTAAAATCATACCCAGAAAGGGAATGAGACTTCAGCTAAGAATTCCTGGACATTCAGTAAGAGAATAAGGCACAAAAACAGTAAATACAACTTTTAACATGGAGTCGATGGAGCGGTCATACAGTAACTGCCAGTTAATTTGCATTCATTAAATGTAGTTCAGTCAACTCTTGGAAAGGTTTAGCATGCTAATGTGGGTATAACACGTTGATAGTATTTTGGTCTTGGCAGAGTCGATCTGTTACACAGCTGCAGTTGCAGAGCAAGTACAAAGAATAGCTACTGCTATAACATACAGACTGATGTGTTAAGCATGTGGAAGTGCTACGGCACAATTAGACACAATCCCCATGTAACAGAACAGGTGGCACTGGGGAGGAGGAGGCTTTCATTGAAATCGGCACTGCAATAATAACTGCTTCTCTGCAACTGAGCAAATTCAAATGCAATACAAAGAGATAGTATATGAGGTAACTGGCTACTCGATTACATGTCAAAGGAACTATCAGCTTACACCATGCAAGCCGATTAGCTTAACATTTCACATGTGAGTGAGTTGATATGCTAACAGGTAAGTTCAAAGAACAGAGTTTCATGCCAGAACTTTAGTTTTTCAATCCCTAATTAAAGGGACAAACCCAAAGCCTCGCCAGCAACTTAAAAGGACAATTGTTATGTCATACAATAGAAAAAAAAACCCTGGAGGATAACATTACGCAACACACCATAACTGTTATGAATACACAAAGATTATGGGATCTAGTGAGAGAAACATGAAGTGACTGAATACAGATGGAGCATTCCAAAGCAAGGTGTAGCGGCCCATAAATAAATGCATATTTAATGACTACGATGCTTGTTAGGCACACTACATGTCGCTCACACCCAGACAGTCCAGTTTGCTGTTGTTTAGCACATGCGAAAGGCAAAGGCACAGTATGCAAAGCAGTCAAACAGGAGAGAAACTGGTTTGTTGGCTGACTATTAATGTGATGCATATAGAGTGCAATTAAATGTATTGACAGCAAATTAACTCATTTTAAAAAGTTGTACTGCACGTAATTCATAAATCAGGCTAAAACACGCATACACACACGCACACATATATACAGAATATATACATAAAACTACACTGCTTACATTGTCAATCTCAGTAAAAAACAAAAAGTGATACCATTTAAGCATTCATTTAATTTATCTAGTTGTCCACCACCGATTCCAACTTCTCTGAAGTTTTAGTGAGCTGACTGTGTCTCAGCATTCTTTTAGACTGTCAGCGCGGTAAACTCCAGAGAAGTTGCTTTTCTTAATTCTTCCATGTTAAACACCATTGGTATTGCTATCAAAGCAGCACCTTCAATTTCAATTACCTGCTGTGATCAATGTGAGGACCAATATATTTTTGTGTAACAAAAAACGTTGTTGGTCTATGTACAGACGAACGTCTTTGGCCGTTGTATCACATCTCATACTGTTTTTGCAGTATCTCGCTCCATGAACATTCTTAAGACGGCATGTCAAGACACGTCACAAGACTGCACATTTATTGCATTTCTTACACCGTGTCCAAAACATGGGCTCTCTCAAATCATTTAGTGAGGACATTCGGAGTCCAAATATTATGTCTATATAGGCAGCAGCTCGCTTGGTTTTAAGACAAAGTCATGGTGTTCAAGACTGCAAAAGCTTCCAATTGAGCATGGAGACTCTCCAAATGTGGAAAATCTCCCTGTACATTGAATATCTCATATATTATAATTGTTTTATAATTTAGAATTGTTATAATTGTTCAAGAAAACACATTTGTGACATAAGAATTTCTAGAAGGTTATCATAGCTTCATAAATAGCCCTTCAACTTTTCTGATTTATCAACCATGCAAAGGTGTTGCAGCTTCCAATTTAAATGAGCAGCCATTTTCCACAACATAAAAACTACATACAATACAATAAGGATCCAAGTTTAAAAAGACACAATCCATAATAATGGTGCCCAGATTTGTTCAAGGCAACCCAAATCCTGAGGTAGGTCATCATTGCTGTAGTCACACAGACACAAATTAAGGCTTTTGTATTGCATTGAGAGAGTATATCTTCAGGCGATCAGAGAGTGGTTAGGTTCTCTGCCAGGTAATATAGGCTGTATCCATTACATACAATACAGCAGAGGTTACAAAGGGAGGACAGCAGGTGGTAAAGCCATAGCCAACCACTCAGCCTTTTATACTTGGGGTCTGTCTCACAGAGCTTGGCATAGGCTTCCCGATTGGTTGAGAGTCCAATGTCCTGAACCAGCCCGCATGCCTGCTCAATCAGCTGCATGTCTGCCATAATGTCTGAGGTCATATCTGACCCAACCACTGGGCATTCATTGCTGCCACAGACACGCAGATTAAATAAATGAAGACCTGAGGAAATATGCAGAGAGCATATGGAATCAAAATGTTTTATTATTATTATTATTTAGCATCCACCTTCTTCCATAAAGTTTAAAGGAATAGTTCACTGAAAAATGATAATTCTCTCATAATTTACTCACCCTTATGCGGTCTCAAACTCATAAGACTATTTTTCTTCTGTAGAACACAAATGAAGATATTTTGATTTAGATGAATATACAGTATGTGAATAGGATATAGCCATAATCAAGAGCATTAAGTGCGAGGATGAGTAATCGAACTTCAAATCATGATCGCATCTAGGAGACAACAATGTTAAAGGTGGAAAAGTATGCAAAAATTGTTCCTACTCCCTTAAAGATTTTAATGAAATAAGTGTCCTGAGATATCTCAACGGTCTTTGCGACAGCTGTAGGCTTGTAAGTTGAGGGTACTATTGTACCATGGTTGAATTTGACAGCCACAGGAACAAATAATGCTGCTCTTTATCTTTGCAGGGTGGGGTTTTGGAGTGAGGGGGTGTGGCTAATTGAATGGCTCAGTCACGTGAAAGCTTAAGAATGCTAAAATCGCTTACAGCACCTTTAAAATTTAAAGAAAAAGCTCATTTTGGTTCCATTTTGGACTGTTTCTCACTCAAAACCAATTGGATCACTTCGAAAGACATGGATTAAACATTTGAGTTGAATGGAATACTTTAATGTTGCCTTCATGTGCTTTTTGGAGCTTGGACGTGTTGGACACCATTGAATTGCATTGTATGGATATAAACACATCATATCTCTATAAGAACTTCTTTGTGCTCTGCTGAAGAAATTAAGTATAAGGGTGAGAAAATAATGGGAGAATTATTATTCTTGGGTGAACTAAACCTCTAAGTAACATCTTTTTACATATGTGTGAACCAGGGGCATTATGTACATATTTGTTTGAGGAGGCACAAAGGGGCAGTCCTGGCTCACTTGGTGTCCTACGTGAGAAAAGATGTGAAAAACAAAAAACAAAAACAAAAACTTCGTAGTCTGAGTACTTTTTACAACTTAGAGTAGTTCTTCAAATAAGTGAAAGACAAGTTAGTCTAGAGAAGTAATTTTCAGTAAAGCAGGCAAGAGGACCTGGGTTAAAATCCCAACCTAATTGTAACAACAACAACAAAAAAGCAAAATTGTAAATATACTTGAGTCAGTGATCAGCATGCTGAAGGGTTTGATTTTAGATCCCCACACTGGTCTAAAAAGGGGGGAGTGAAGTGGTTCATATTTGAGTATCATTTTACTCTTACAAGTTATATCTCATCTTATATAATCCTCATTTATTGTTATTATATTATAAAATTTGTTTTATCTTCCTTTACAATAAGGTGCAAGTAACATGTATGTCATCTGAGGGGTGACTGAGGGTCTGATTTATTTCAGGAATGCAATAATAGTGATTATTCATTGAGCCCGGCTCCAGGAGAATATGCATTTATATTGTACTGACACCGATATCAATAAATAAAAAAAAACTCTTTTGCCCTTGCTACAGTGTTTATATCACCCGGGCTTTATTCGGATTTCCTTGGTGAATTTGCAAATTTTTTATCAGATCTTGTAGGTACTGTATATAGAGCTTTAATTGTTGGTGACGTCAACATTCACATAGATAATGAAAATTATACATTGGGATACACTTAAATAATCAGGAGAGTATAGAAAAGACACAAAAGCGAATAGGCTTGTGATGCCCAAAATCCTGTCTATGTAGGCAGCTCGCTAGTTTTTGAAACACAGAAATCAAAACTTCCGATCAAGCAAAGCGACTCTTTCCAACAGCTTAAAATCCCTTTGATTTTAGAATTGTTACCAATTTGCAGACATGCAAGCTCATGGGAAAGATAAACAATCAACGGTGTTTTCATTTCTGTTGCAAAAATGTCATGTGAAAGTTGCATGCTGGTCGTAACACCTGTGAGTTTTTATCTTTACAGTGAATGTTACAAGCTGTCAGCATGCTGTTGGTTTAGTCACCGGACGGTCACCCGTGGCTGTAATTCGTCGGTGGCAGGTTGCACGTCACTTCCTGAGGCACACCATCACTGT
This sequence comes from Moxostoma hubbsi, assembly GCA_032164185.1. Classification (NCBI taxonomy): domain Eukaryota; kingdom Metazoa; phylum Chordata; class Actinopteri; order Cypriniformes; family Catostomidae; genus Moxostoma; species Moxostoma hubbsi. The sequence goes on from JAVLUX010000022.1 coordinate 25,691,052, forward strand.
CCGATAAATGAGTAACCGGTCCGGCTTACTTTGCTGCAGTAGACATGTTCTGTTGTTGCTACAGGCAGTAAGGTCAAGCAAAGGGATGTGGCTTGTCCAATACATTTTTGTGTGTAATATGAGCCAGTTAGGTTACAAGAAGTGAATCGTGTTTTTATGACCAAACTCAGTTTATCCTAATTATTTAAATATACTTCACACTCACAATTGAGTTATATGGCCCTAAATCAGCACTGCTGTGATTAGCTACGACACTCGACCTCAGATTCCCACTGCGAGTGAGCAGATAGTTCAGCATTGAGACTATTTTTGCCGCGGCTCACACTGAGCTCAGTGGCTCTGGGTGCTGTACAACACTAAAATAATCAGGATATTATAGAGAAGACACAAAAGCGAACCAAAATTATTAAAATTGAACCTATAGTACACTACAGTTTATATGTCTGCATGCAAGTAAACCCAATAAAAGAACTTTAAGCTACACCATGTAACTTTTGGTCCTCTAGTGGTTAAAAAATAAAACTGCATGTGTCTTGCGGAAGAACATTGTTTTGGTAATGACTCTGACTCTGCACCTCTGAGCGATGAATGTGGTTCAAGGCACTGGTGTCCACTGGATACAGGACATCTTATAAGAGTGAATGGACAAATAAATAACGAAAGAAAGGAAAAGACAGATATCCAAAAACATATCATCTGAGCAGGTAAGTGCCATATCTTATGGTACTCTTCCACTGCACGTTACAGTTCGAATCGACTCTACTCGCTTTACTTTCCAAGTTACGAGTTTTCTTTTCCACTGCAGTGTAGTGCCACCACCTCAACATGGGTGGGATTATAGGCTGATTGTCATAGTTGCACTGCCTCTACTGCCGTGACATCATCTTAAACGCAACACAAACATTACTGACCATAAATTATTGCATGGTGATTTTACACAACTGTAACAAGTAAGTTGTTTTAGAAGCTGGTCAACTAAATAAAGTGAAGCTTTCAAGCAGAATATAGAGTTAACGGAACAAAACATACCATCCTCCATCGTGGACTCCAACAATGCTGTGGCCAAGTCCAGGGCACTCCCACTCCCATTGCTCACCGGTCTATTGCATACATAGCGTCAATTTGGTTGAATCACTTCCACTTTCTTCTGTTTGAACCACTCTGGCTTTTGTGGTCCTTGCTGGTTCTTTAGTCACTTTTAAGTTTTGTTTTTTTTTTACTTTTCCCTACACTGTTGGTAGGTCCAGTGGTAGCCATGTGCGGCCATCAGCTGAGACATTTCCTGAAATACTTTTTCGTTTCGCGTCTTTTCGTTTGTCGCTAATGAGAGGAACGTCTGCACCTTGTTTATTGACTATGGCGTAGTTTTGCGCATAGCCATTTCTTTTCACAATTCGAAAGTCACGTGAAAAAATTATACTGCTATCACTGTTGCTAACTTTAAAACTACCGGTTTGATGTCTCGTGTTGCAAATCCAGTGACGCTGGTAGTGATGATTCTCTCTGACCAATCAGTGATCTGCAGGATTTTGACGTCACATTTAGTATCAGCTCGGCTCGCTTGGAACCTCAACCGAGGTGGTACTAAAAAAAGTACCAGAGTCCACAGTTTTTCTACAACCCTCAAAAAGAGAGCAAAGTCGAGTCAAGCTGTACCGTGCATGGGAAAAGCCCCATTATGCTGTTGTTTTTACTTATTGGAAACATTGATGTTTTGAAATAAATGACATTACAAAAGTTAGGGAATGTTTATGAGCATTAAACATAACGATTGCTAGACTGATAAGGACAAACGTTGTAAAGTTTTTATAACTGCAGGATATTCTGGCTAAATAGACCACGGTAGTAACTAATTTATAGATTGTCATTGTAACCATCCAGTGTCAACATAATTTCAAGACTCACATGTCCTTGGCAAGCCTAGGACTAAAGGATTAATTGACATAAATGATTGATGTTATAAAGAAAAATACACGTGTGCTAACAAGTATTAATTTCTGCTAAATACACAATTAAAATATATTTATTGCTTTCACTACAGTGTTTTCACATTCAGACGTTTGTGTGTGTGATTACACAACTATACATAAACCATATCAATAAAATATCTTACCTAAATCCTTTCAGATCTTGGAGTTGTCACCACCTCTGAAAAGCCAAGCCGATGTTGATTTTATTACGGACTCTGACGTTTTCCCTTTTTGCTTGTAGACTCTGCTCTGTTAGATGTTTCTTTGTTTTTATAACTGGCGATTCCCTGTAGGTTTGCCGTTCTGAATTATCCATGGTAAATTTTTCTTGTTTGTTGTGACAACAATCTTTCAGCTTCAGCTACTCCCATACACGTGCTACAGAAGCCGGAGCTTATTTTCTCTGTGTACGGATATGACGTGACACACACGGGCGAATGACGTATGTATGCAATTTCACACAAGTTAAAGGGATAGATTGCCCAAAAATATTAATTCTGTCATTATTTATTGGCCCTTTATGTGTTACAAACCCATATGACTTTCTTCTATGTAATATATAAGATGTTATAATATATGGTGTATGTTGGCCTCAGTCATCTTTTACGTACAATGAAAGTGAATGGTGAATGAGGCAGTACTTCTGTAATTTCTCCTTTTGAGCTGAAACAGGCTGCTGTATTATGCCGAAAGATCCGTGTCTGGCTGAAGAGGTCAGAAAAGCTGTGCCGCGAAATGCTGAAGGGGACCCCCTCCCCCTCCACTCAGTATTTTTTTATGGATGTCATTTTAGACTTAAACTAACACCTGGTGGAGTGAATCCAGCATCATTCAAATCTCAGTAACCAAGGCCATTGTCGACCATCATTAATTTAATCTATGAGTGAGTGTACAATAACTGGGCAGTTACTGAGATTGAACTGGTCATGTGATCTTAACATGGCAGCCCCTATGAGAGGGCCCTCTCCATGTAGAATAACACAGCTTTTATAAGGTAACTGATATGACTGGAGTCTTTATACCATGGGTGGTCATGAATATATACATACGCTTCAAAATCATATATTTTTTTTATTAAATACAACTTTTCTTTTTTAAATAAGGAGAAACTTGCTGCATGTTCCTTTAATATTTTATATTTGTTTTGAATTCCTCTCTTTCTTGGGTGATTAAAAAATGCATAAAAAAGATTAGGGGCCCTATTTTGAACCCATGCGGCCAGGTTATTCTTTATATGTATATGGATGTTTTCTATGTGTGTTTATAATTATTGTTTTAAAAACTCCTCTCATTATTTACTGAAATACATTTAAATATCACAGAAAATAAGGACAACATTCATTCTCACAGTCTCTTCACAGGGCATGTTCAAACTAGTGGATTAATTAGTGCACAACATGAACTTGGTCTGTGATTAATAGGTGTGACTGAGCAAAGGACAGCGTTATTCTCTGGTGTGCTTTCTCCATTGTTGTCTCGCTGCTTTGCTTAACCATTTTTCAGGGCATACAATTAGAGCAATTACCATGTACAACCAAAGAAGAACAGAATTAGTGGTTCCCATCCCAGAGATGGACTGGGAGCACTGAAGATTACACAAAAGCTCAATGGGGTTAAGATCCATAACACTCTTTTCCAATTATCTGTTTTCCAATGTCTGTGTTTCTTTGCCCACTCTAACCTTTTCTTCTTTCAAAAGTGTCTTTTTCTTTGCAATTCTTCCCATAAGTCCTGCACCCCTGAGTCTTCTCTTTACTGTTGTTCATGAAACTGGTGTTGAACAGGTAGAATTCAATGAAGCTGTCAGCTGAGGACATGTGAGGCGTCTATTTCTCAAACTAGAGACTCTGATGTACTTATCCTCTTGTTTAGTTGTACATCTGTCCTTCCACATCTCTTTCTGTTCTTGTTAAAGCCAGTTGTCCTTTGTCTATGAAGACTGTAGTGTACACCTTTGTATGAAACCTTTTTTTGTCAATTTCAAGCATTGTATAGCCTTCATTCCTCAAAACAATGATTGACTGACGAGATTCTAGAGAAAGCGGTTTATTTTTGACTTAATATTGATCTTAAGACATGCCAGTCAATTGCATAATGTGGCAACTCAAAAACAAACACAAAGACAATGATAAGCTTAATTTAACAGACCAAATATCTTTCAGCTGTATTTGATATAATTTGGTAATTGGACCAAATTAGCAATTTATCATGATTACTCAAGGATAAGGTGTTGGAGTGATGGCTGCTGGAAATGGGGCCTGGTTAGATTTGATCAAAAATTATATTTTTTCATCAGTGTCCGGACTATAACTTGTGATCAGTTGAATGCCACTTTGATGAATGAAAGTACCAATTACCGAAACAGCAAAATCTGTACATTTTTCCAAACTTTTGGCCACCAGTGTATATATATATATATATATATATATATATATATATTTTCACACTCCGATCAGACACAGCATTAAAACCACCTGTCTAATATTGTGTAGGTCCCCCTCGTGCCGCCAAAACAGTGCCAAGAACTATTCTCACCACAATTGGACAGAGAATTTATCTGAGTTACCATAGACTTTGTCAGTTCGAACCAGTCTGGCAATTTCTCCAAAAAGTTAAATCTTTGTCCTCATGTGCACTTGCAAACTGTAGTCTGGCTTTTTTATGGGTGTTTTGGAGCAGCCTTTCAGGTTAGGTCAATATAGGACTTGTTTTACTGTGGATATAGATACTTGTCTACCTGTTTCCTCCAGCATCTTCACAAAATTCTTTGCTGTTGTTCTGGGATAGATTTGCACTTTTCGCACCAAATTACGTTCATCTCTAGGAGACAGAATGCATCTCATTCCTGAGTGGTACGATGGCTGCGTGGTCCCATGGTGTTTATACTTGTGTACTATCGTTTGCATAGATGAACGTGGTAATTTCAGGCATTTGGAAATTGCTCCTAAGGATGAACCAGACTTGTGGAGGTCAAAAAATTTTTGTTCTGTGGTCTTGGCTGATTTCTTTGATTTTCCCATGATGTCAAGCAAAGAGGCACTGAGCCTTAAAATACATCCACATGTACACCTCCAATTCAGTCCTGTCAGAAGCTAATTGTCTAAAGGATTGACTTAATTTTCTGGAATTTTCCAAGCTGTTTAAAGTCACAGTTAACTTATTGAATGTAAACTTCTGACCCACTGGAATTGTGATATAGTCAATTAAAAGTGAAACAATCTGTCTCTAAAATGATTGTTGGAAAAATTACTTGTGTCATGCACAAATGTCCTAAACTACTTGCCAAAACTATAATTTGCTAATATTAAATCTGTGGAGTGGTTAAAAAAAATTGTTTTAATGACTTCAACCCAAGTGTATGTAAACTTATGACTGACTGCAACTGTAATTGTACAAATGACAAAAGTCATTCCATCACCACTGGACAAAAATATAATTGTGCCAACATATTAATTAATTTAATTATAAAACTAAAATGTAATAAATAAAAAAAAGTTTTGGAAATTGATGACTTGGATCAAATAATAAAGAAAAGCAGCCAATAAGTGCCCAACATAGATGGGAACTCCTTCAATAGTGGAATAATCTGGGGCTTGAATTAAAGCAATGTCAAAGCATTCACAATTTCAAACGTCTTTATAAACAAAATGTCTGGTCCCATTACAGTGACAATGAGGTTTGATTGTATTCATGTGGTGTGGAGTGTTGGAATAGTTGTTATTTACCCTTGTGGTATTCCGTCTACCATTGTTGGTATTTGATAATCATTGTCACCTGAGGTAATATCTGTATATTATAAAAATGTATGGTATGTATGTGTGGAGTTGCACTTGTGCAACTATAATGCTGTTTCTAAATGAGGTATCATTATTACTATTCTTTTTTTTTTCTTTTTTTTTCTTTCTTTGAGATTATTGAAGAAGGAAGCAGCTATTTTTTTTTTTTTTGTATAAATTCTTTGACAGATCGGGGTGGGGTTTAATAAGTTTTACTTCTCCCCACTCCATTTCAATCATAAGTGTATAAGTTATTATTAGTATAATTATTATTATTGTGTATCTTTTCTGCTGTTACACTTTTTGCATGAAATAAAATATAAAATATAAATAATAATACTGTTTAAAAGCATCCCAGGGTGATACCTCAAGAAGTTGGTTGAGAAAATGTCAAGAGTTCATGTCTGCAAATTCTAGGCAAAGGGTGACTACTTTGAAGATGCTAAAATTTAACACACTTTTGATTTGTTTTGGATTTTGCTTAATTCCCATATTTACATTTATGTTATTCCATAGTTTTGATGACTTTACTATTATTCTAAAATGTGAATAATAATAATAATAATAATAATAATAATAATAATAATTACAATAAAGAATGAGTAAGTGTTTCAAAACTTTTGACCGGTAGTGTATATTTGGCAAAAATGGTACATTATCAAAGAAATTAATGGCAAATACATTCACAACTTGTGTCAGGCTCATATTGAGAAGTGCTTTAATGTTGTTTAGAAGACAAAATATTCCTTTGAACATGCCTAAAAAATAAATCACTATGTTTGGTGTTAAGACACTCAAATGTGAGGTAGCCAACATTCACAATGTAGGAAAATAGTGAACAACCTAATTTTTTTTTACTTCTAAGAATGATGAATAGAATTTTTTAATTCATAAAAAATAACCATTTTAATTTCAACTTTCCTTAATAACATTAACAAAAATAATTATGTTAAGATAATTAGTTAACATAGATTAAAACTATTACATGTGACAACACTTTGATTCCAGTATACTAATACCAGTATTCATATTTGACTGTACATAAACTACTGATCTGTTAATCATTATATAATGTTTGTTTAATCATGTGTTAAACACCTTAACAAAATAAGGGCCTTTATATTTGGCTAACTGATCTCAAATATAGATACAGTATATTACAAAGAGGGCTGAATTTCAACTGGCTATTCCATTAAGAGTTGGAAGTATTTGGTTTTGCCCCAATTTAAGGCTTGTTCAGTTCTATTGCTTACATGTGCTGAATTCAGTGTCTTGCAGACTTGCAGATCTTGTCATAGACTTCCGGAAATGCATCTTTACAGTCAAGTTGCTGTCTGAGTTTATGATATAATGTGCCGTCAAACATCTCCCAGAATTCCTGTCGTTCCATGTACACATCAGCGTAAAGCATCTGGAATCTAGAGATGGAGGAAATCATAAGGCAGAGGCTTGTGTTACACAATACCCTATTAAATCTATAATGTGACAAATTTACTGAATTTCACAATCTGATTACCGGTATGTTGAAATTTAGGGCAGAAAATTTAATCCAGCTGTGCATAAACGAACATGGTCTTACCGAACCATGAACAGATGAAAAGTGGTAACTAACCCATGAACATCTCTGACAAACTTCTCCAGCTGGCGTGTGGAAGCTCTGGCCTCAAAGTGTTTGACATTGGGTTCCCCATATGCTCCGATATCAACGTACAATTCATCTTCAGCTCCTTTAGGATGCACCATTCCCGGCTGGTTGGGCAGAACAAAGGGACACAGCCACAGAGGATACACCTACAACACAAATAAAAAAACAAAAGTTCTTGATGAAGGCCTAAGAATTTGAGATTAACGCAATTTAATTCAATGAAAGGGCAGTCTTGTGTAATTTTTGCATGTGTCACTGCATAGCAGTCCTTTTTATTTTATTTTTCGTATTAAGGTTTAAGTTAGGGATGTATATTATGTACATCATGACCATAACGATATAGGCCAGTATTGTTTTTCAAATGATTGCTATTGGTCTGATTTGGCCAATACTGTATGTAGATAATACCTTTCATCTTTTCTACAGTATATTACCGATTTTTCTTACACGGTTCTCTGGAACACTCAATTCTGATTGCTCAATGGTGCTATCTAGCGGTCTGATGTCTCAGTAACAACTGTACCTCCACACATCTGATCTCTCATCCAGGTATTTATGAGCCATCTTTCCTGCTTCTCGGATCATTGTGCATTCTCTACAAGTAAGTTAATAAAATAATTTCAACTCAGATCAATATTTCATGTGCATGTACAGCTTTATTTGGCAAGAAGTCCTGTAATAAGATGCACAATGAGCAGTCAGACATTCATGAATTACAAAATAAACACTAACAGAATTGTGATGCAATCCGAAGGTGTATTTCAGCTCTTCAGTGATTTATTTCTTGTCACATAATTATATAATTTCAACACAAATCAATATTTTATGCGATTGTATTTATTTATTTGGTTAGTATCCGTGTAATGAGTGGGATAATGTACAGTCAGCCGGTTGACGCTTCGTGTCAACCGGGTTTTATTTTGCGACTGAATGACATAACAAATGGTTGGCTGTTCATTACCTCTTACTAACCAATACAAGATTTGACATTTACATTTTAGACTGGAGATTAGATCAAGGATCCACTTTTAAATAAATAGAACAGCATAGATTTCAGTGTCAGCTATAATGAACAATTATCAGTTGTCTGTATCAGACATCATTTATACATTAGTGCATCTCCCTTGTTTGTGTGTAATATTCTATTTATATAAATGTACAGCATGTGTGCGTGTTGTTGATTTTCTCACCTGTATGTCATCATGGAAGCGTAGGATGGCAGTTTTAATGTGCTTCATGGGGACCAGCATGTCCTGCACTACATGGTGCTGCTCGTACAGTTTGCGGATGGTCTCTCCCTGAGTAAGCTTCAGCAGAGAGATCTTAGGAGGAACCATCCAGCCAAACATATACCTGAACAACAGGTTGTTCCCAAATGGAATGATATCCTAAAAATACATGTAAAAGAAAGTGTTTTGTGGCTTTTAGTCTCTCAATCAGCTTTAAAGACAACTATGTGCTGTTGTTATTGATAACATTTGTTCTGTTATCTATGTTCTATTGTGAATAACATATTGGCTCGTGTGATTTGAAAGTCTTTTAGTTTTCATTTTATTCAAATTTAAAAAACGTCCCAACTTTTCCAAAATTCGGGTTGTAGTAACATTTATTCATATTGATATTTTAGTCACTGAACTCTGTAAACATTTTAGTCATAAGAGTATTATTGATAAGCATTTGTCAATCTTGTCTATACAAAACCAAAACCAATATCCATCCATCGTCAACCGCTTATCCTGTGTACAGGGTCACGGGGGGGCTGGAGCCTATCCCAGCTAACATTGGACGAAAGACGGGGTACACCCTGGACAGGTCACCAGTCCATCGCAGGGCCACACATAGACAAACAATCACTCACACTCACATCCACACCTAGGACAATTTTTGGAGACATCAATTAACCTAGCCTGCATGTCTTTGGATGGTGGGAGGAAGCCGGAGCACCCGGAGAGAACCCACGCAGACACGGAGAGAACATGCAAACTCCACACAGAAAGGCCGGGGCAACCTGGGTTTGAACCCACGACCTTGTTGCTGTGAGGCGACAGTGCTAACCGCTGCACTGGTGAGAGACGAGCGTCTCCGTGTTAGAGTGCGCATCACCCGGTGGAATTTAAAATCTCTCCCGCTCAGATTGGGTCTCTTCCGCGACTGGTTGAAGCAGCTCTGACCGCACGGAGAACGACAGTTTAGCCATGCTGTGATCCGCATTTCTATCAGACACTCGAGCTGCAGCGCTGCTCTCATCTAGCGTGTCATCATTATAGACTGGTCATTTTTTTATTAGTGTAGAAAATGGACTGTCACGTCCACACATGCACTTATTTATTTAATAAAATCGCAGCATTTTGCCATCATATAATCACACAGGCTGACATTGCGATTGCGATATGATTAATCAGCACTAACGGTGGCTGAAACTCCCTAATATCTCCTTTTGATATCCACTGAAATAAGAAAGTCATACAGGTTTGCTACAGCATGAAGGTATGTAAGTGATGACAATTTAAATTTTTTTGTGAAATATCTCAAATAAAAACTTGTCAGTTACCTTAAAAATGGACGTTTAAATTGACAAGATGTATTGTAAATGTTAACAGATTAAATTATAAAAGAGAAGGAGAGGGAGAGATGCGGTGCTGCTGCTTTCCCCCTGATTGATCTGAATAACTTGCAGCATCATGCAGGCTGCTCTGTCTTGTTTGTCCGTGCGCTGTCAGTGTCCTCTTTGCTCCGTGACGTTATCACTACATAAGAAAAGGGACGTGTGGTGTGAGAGCGTGAGAAGAGTGTCAATTGCGTTGGCAGCCCTAGGTCTAGCAAGATGGATTTGAGATATGTGACAGGTGTAACTCTGCAGCTGAGTAGTTCTGTTAGCTTTACAATTATTGTCAAAGATGATGTGAAATAAGGAAGTGCACGATTTGAAAGGCATCAAATGACCGCTTCAACCTTGCACGCTTGCATATTGTAACACTGATCGCCTTGTCGATTATAAGCAGTAGCGACAGTGTTAGAGACGCAAAATAATGGCATTTGCATTTCGGATTAATGGGTTTATGAAGGTTTATACATGTGTAACATCGTAAGTTCAGTAAAAATGCGCTTCCCTGCACGTGCTCACACTAAACTCAAGCTTCAGCTGCTAAATGACAGAGAGAGAGAGAGAGAGAGAGAGAGAGAGAGAGAGAGAGAGAGAGAGAGAGAGAGAGAGAGAGAGAGAGAGAGAGATGATTTTGACTCGCTTGAAAATTCTGCTGTTTTATGTGTCACTTCTCTAAAGTGTAATACCTCAGCAAACTAAATGTAAGACTTCTTGTAATTTATTTAAGATATTAAAGACTTTTTATGGCCTTAAATTTTAAAAAGTTACTTTAAGACCTTTTAAGGACCCACGGATACCCTGCCTTTTTTTGTTGAATCAACTTAAATTAATTGAAGTTCCGTTGTTTACATGATTTTTTTGAGTAATATGAACATGGAAGAATTAAGAAAAAAGGACAATGGTGAAAGTTATTTTTTTGTATGTTTAGTCTACATACAGTAGCAGACATATGCATAATTTTTCTTCTTTTGGGAAAACAAAACAAAAATGTTGATGACTTATCTTGAGATTTTTGTCCAATCAAATGCTCTTCAGAATGAGAATGTCCCTCCCTATAATATCACCTGCAACCAACTAGCAAATCATGTTCATAGATGTGTCGTAACTGAAGCCGATTGGATATTAAAAAAAGTTGGATGATATGTCCTGCACAAATGTCCTGTTTCAATCGGAAAAACATCAACACAAGAAAGAAAGTCTGTGGGTCTGACAGAGTTCATAAATTGATGACCACTGAAGAAAGTGCAATAAGCAATAAAATACAGTGTGAGAGAAAGGAAATGGGCTGACAAATCAATAGTTTCACAATTATCAGAGGAAGTGCTGACAGGAATCACTAAGTGTACTTTATGTGTACACCATCATTAAAAAGGTCAATGTTTGAAAGTACACTCCTACTTGAATCATTGCCCATCGGAGTTTTAGCAACATCATTTTCAAGTACTGTGAGAATGGGATAGCTAATCAAAATGCCATGAATAATATCCAGTAGCTAATGTAATGATGGAGGTTCTTTAGTAGATATTTAGCCCCATAACTGTATGTAAGGATGTTTGAGTGATAAAGAGAGAGAGAGAGCGAGTGAGTGAGAGAGTGTGAGAGAGAGAGATATATATGTGGCCTGATTAAGATAGAAAAGAAGGATATACTTCTCTTTAACCATGCATTATCAGACAAGTGAACACTGCTAAAGCTTATGGAACCCACAGAGGAAGAAGTGGCTGTCCCTCTAAGGACACTTTTCCACTGCACGTTATGGTTCAACTCGACTCAACTCTACTCTCTTTACTTTTCTGAGTTCGCTTTTCCACTGCTGTTTAGTTCCGCCTCAATGAGGCTGGGATTATAGGCTGATCGTCATAGTTACACCGCCTCTACTGCCGTGACATCATCTTAAACGCGACACAAAAAATAAACGATAACACGACCACTAGCGTTAGCTACTAGCTCATTGTGATGCATAAAGCAGTTGTTGCATGGTGATTTTACACAAGTGTAACTGGCCTTTTTGTATTAGAAGCAATCTTTTCAGTAGCTGGCCAACTAAATAAAGTGAAGCTTTCAAGCAGAGTATAGAGTCAACGTAACAAAACATACCATCCTCTATCGTGGACTCCAACAATTCCAGGGCACTCTCCCTCTCATTGCTCGCAGGTCTAGATAGAGTCCATTTGGTTGAACTTCCACTTTTTCTTGATGGTTCTGTAGTCACTTTTAATTTTTAATTTGAAATTTTTTTACTTTTCCCTACACTGTTGGTAGATCCGATGGTAGCCGTGTCTCAGCTGTGTGGCCAACAGCTGAGACACCTCCTGAAAGACTTTTTCGTTTCGTTTGTCGCTAACGAGAGGAATGTCTGCACCTCGTTTATTGACCACACCATGGTTTTGCGGAGAGCCATTTCTTTTCACAATTCGAAAGTCGCATGAACAAATGATACTGCTAGCTAACTTTAAAACTAGTGGGTCCATGTCGAAAATCCAGTGATGCTGGTAGTGACGATTCTCACTGACCAATCAGTGATCTGCAGGATTTTGACACTCGCTTGGAACCTCGACCGAGGTAGTACTAAAAAAAGTACCAGGTACCAGGTACTATCCACAGTGGAAAACCCCCCAAAAAGCAAGCAGAGTGAGTCGTACCATGCAGTGGAATAGCCCCATAAGAGTCTCAAACTCTGATTTTATACCACAAAGCAAAAAGATAATTGAAAGTTAAGATTTTCAACATCAAGCTGTATTAAAAGAAGTCCTGAATGTTACTGTTGGTGAGTGCAGATTTCCAGAGTCATTTACTTGCAATTCCCAGAAGATGCTGCGGGTGTGTCTGTGGTAGTAATGTCTGAGAGGAATGTATTCCACAGCAACACGGTTCTCCTTGAGAAACCCCTCCACATGTTTGAAGAACCATGGCTTGTAATAGTAACCTATACAGTTAGTCTAATAGAAAAAAATTAAAGAGAAAAGAGAAATATTATAATATAATATTATTATTAGGGCTGTCAATTTAACATGCTGATTTAGTACTTTAGTAATTATTAATAATATTAAAAATAATAATAAAGTTAACACATTTATTCATGCAGAATGTGAGAACACAATCTGTATGGCCACAAAGTCTACCAAAGACAGATCAACAAATACAATTAAAAATGGATTGTTGTGGACTGTAGGCCAGTGACAGGCTTATGTTCAATAATATGGTGACTATATTCACTTTTTGTAATGTCTATTTAATGCTTTGCTGATCTGCCACTAGGGCTGGGTATTGATAAATATTTCTCGATTAAATTCTGATTCATTTGGATATATTTAAATTATAATGTCTGTTTTGCTTGCATATGAAAGCTAATGATGTTAATTGACAGCATTTAACAATTAAAAGCATTAACAAATGTATACATAAATAACTGTAAAAAAAGATGCATTTTTTATTCTCAATATAATGTTTTATTTTATATATATATATATATATTTTAATCAGCCAGTGGCTAATCAGACATTTTAGTTGCATAACACAAATTTTGGTGACGAATGTGAGTGATTTACAGGCGAATAAGAAGCTGGATTCAGCTCATGAGATTTACATTCACATAGAGTAAAAGATTGATCTTAGGATTTAAAGAATTAATCACAGGATGAAGATAAAGATTGTGAATTATATGACAATTAATATTTTTACCCAGCCTTATCTGCCACAATAAAGTAATGTCTTTGAATTATCTTCATTAGCTGTTTTTTTATGTAATTAAATGCAAAAAATTTCTTTTTTTTTTTACTCTTTACTTTTAGTTGATAGCCCTTATGGTGTTTAGTTGTAAACCTTTTCCTAATGAACATGAAATTTAATGAAGAAAGTACATCATCAACCTGGTACATTTGCAAAACAGAATATTCATTTTCACCTTGCCAGGCTCTGCATCTTCAGTCATTGTTCCAGTCATGATCACGGCCTCGTCCCGAGAGTACTGCAATCCCTCCACAAACTGGTTCTCCTTATTGGCTGATTCCTCAGCAAACTTCTTGCAGATAGCATCCAAGCCCCGTACAGGTTCATAGCGTAGCTTCACCCATTTCCGAGCTGGAATGATCCGGATCTCTGCAGCCACCAGGAACCCCAAAGTACCGCAGGACCAAGGAACCGCATAGAACAGGTCAGGGTTTTCTTTCTGTGAGCAGGCAAGACAAATATGACAAAATTACAAACATAATTCTATTGCACTAAATAAATATACTGTATGTATGTAAGGAACATTTAAGGAATATATTGGAGATCCAAATAAAGGTCCAAATACTAACTAATTACTAAGGCTGTATCTGCATTCATTCTTAAAGCAATAGTTCATCAGAAATGAAAATGATGCCATTTCTTTGTACCTCATGTCATTCCTTATCATACGTAACAAAATCATAATGATTAATTGATAGCTTGAATGAAGGCAAACACATCCTATCTACCCCTCTATTTTAATTGTCAGAGATAGCACAACAATCAGGCTTACATGTATACGATGCCAACTACATTGACAGGAATGATACATTACTAATGAGTCTATGTGTGTGCAGCTTATCACATATGTCATCTACAAATAACCCACCTCAGTGCACCGGGCCAGACTACCATCAGCCAACACCAGCTCAAAGGCCACACAAATGTGCTGGAACAGGCCATAGATATGAGATGAAGACTCAATGCCTGTTCCCATAACCAGCCCACCTGAAAGAAACACGACACAATCATGACCAAAAGCTTGACAGACTTATAAAATAAGTCTATGACAATTAAGAATATTGAATGCAAAATGTAATATTTACATAGCAATTATTGAAACTAGAGGTTGACTGATAGTGGATTTTGCAGATACCGGTAAGTAAGCTGGTTGAAAAGGTCAATAAGTATCAGTAAATAGATTTAAGTATAATATAAGTGTCAGATTCACTAAGAATGAATTGCACTCTGTAAAAGTGTAGCTTTTTTCCACACGCTCTCTGCACCGGTTTAGCGCCGATTCACTAAAGAAATCATGCAGATCAGGCAACACCGCAAACGCACCCATAAAACGCTGCTGAACGCAATTTGCATGTGCAGTTCTAAACTTGCGGCCCGATTCTGAGCACTGTATAGCGTAGGGTGCCGCAGACCACCGTACTCAACACACCCTGCCAGGATTGACTGTACAGTATCACTGTGATCCAGACACCTGTAATCTCTTACACATACCGAAAGAGTGCTTGACGACACTGCACATCTGGATATATTATGCCAGGTTATAATGATCTTTTTCATCATTTGATAAATTTTGATTAATTACTGCTGATATGGTTGGTTATAAATGTTTACAAATATCTCTTGGTAACACTTTACAGTAAGGTTCCATTTGTTAACATTAGTTAACAACATTAGTAAACATTAACTATGTACAATACTTTTACAGCATTTACTAATCTTAGTTCATGTTCATTTCAAAATCTACCAATAAATTTTTTTACATCAAAAGTTGTATTTGTTAACATTATTTAATGAACTATGAACTAACATGAACTTCCAATGAACAATTGAAATTTTATTAACTAACATTAACAAATGTTGTAAAAAATGTATTACTAATTGTCTGTTCACGATAACCAATGCATTAACTTATAGTTATATATTATCATATACAAGTAATCCTGATTGTTGTGCTATCTCTGACAATTAAAATAGAGGGGTAGATAGGATGTGTTTGTTGGTCTGAAGGATTGACTTTGCAATTTTATAATAAGCCTCCATTCAAGCTATCAATTAATCATTATGATTTGGTTACGTATGATAAGGAATGACATGAGGTACAAAGAAATAGCATAATTGTCATTTCTGGGTGACCTATTGGTTTAAGAATGAATGCAGATACAGCCCTAGTAAATAGTTTGTATTTGGACCTTTATTTGGATCTCCAAGATATTCCTTAAAGGTTCCTTACATACATGCATTTATTTAGTGCAACAGAAGTATTGTAAAGTGCTACACATCTCTTTAATAAAACTCATTTTACCACCAACTTTCATTCACGATAATAGAGCGATCTAAATTGTGCTAGATCTACAATGAGCCTAATTTACATAGAAAGGAGGCGTGTTTGCCAATAAGCAATGGCAATGGCTAGTGAATAAGATGCAGGTTTTTACGCTAAATACCACACACAAAAGTGCCACAACTGTTTAGTGAATCTGACCCACAGTCTTTCTTTACAGTGACAGACACTGACAGATACAATAAGAGCCAAAAATGAATAAAACCCCAGATTCAGTTTATTGTGCAACCAAAACTCCATTGATAAACACAAAAAAAAAAAAGATTTGGTGCATTACGCTGTTACTCCCAGCTCACACAAACACATAAAAGGAAACAAAACATGCAGTCTTAAAATCAAACAATAATATATATATATATATATATATATATATATATATATGCAACTGTCTGCTCTGATTTTTGCAGGTAGTCGATAGTTCTAAAAAGCTACTATTGGTGCCGATATGTTGTTTTTACTGATATTTCGTCTATCTCTAACTGAAACTGATTTAATATTCACATAGCCTTCCTCTTGACTCCAAAGCTCTGAGCAATGTTAACCCTCAGTGTAGACTTACTGTAGCTCCAATACACTTTTGTCTTTTGTCATTTCTGTAATGGTTTACACTATTTTCCAACCAGGTGTGATACGACAAGTTTCCATTAACAAGGAATATGTTGTTTTCTGTGACTTGCAATCTCCAATTGATCTTTTGTTAAGCCCCACCTTAAAGGCATTTCTTACCAATACTATCTTAGCAACTGTTGCCATCCGCGTTTGCTTTTTTCCAACAAGAGTCTATGGGAGTAATGTGTATTTGAGTAGTTTCGAGTGGAATGTTATAGAAATTATCCAAAATATGCAAAAAAAACTTTTTCGGTCACTTGTCACTCTTCATTCCAACCAATGAAAGAATATTATCAATTTCGTTCATGAGAATATTTTGCCAAAAACTGCACCGTTCATGACCATCTCTCATTCATTCCAATGGGAAGTTCTGTAAAGTTTGTCATAGCGAACAACGGTAAACAAGGATGGTGGAACTTAGCGATGGGTCGATTCTGATTTCATGAGGCCTTTAATGTACACTAGTTATGAGGAGCAAGAGTTTGGGCCAATGAGAGATATCACAGTGGATGAGGCTCCCCAGCGTGACACTGTAGAAATTGAAACCAAGCAATCAACAAAATGTCTTGAAGCTCATCGCTTGACTAGAGGTGAAACGCACAACATACTGGGGACAAACATAACTGTGAGGTAACTAGCACAAAGTCAAAAGTCCAAATGACTGACCTTTGTCTTCAGACGCACAACTTAAAGCAGCTCCCATAGGAATGGCACTGTAATAAGCTAATGTTTTTTTTTTTTACCAAAAGTTTCCAAGATAAAGTAACCAAAACATATGGCCAGAAATATCTCGTATCGTCCAACTCTTCATAAGCACAACATACATTTCCCTAGTCATATTACTAAGTACTTACAAATGAATTTGAAGTAGGGCCAGTGTAAAACATTTCTCAGTCGCTGAGCACTCTTTTCTGGGATCTATAAACACTTTCAGCAATAGGAACCATATCCATCTAAATCTAATCTGCCTCATTGAAGCAGGGACTGTGCTCACCCATAACCTAATTATGAGCAGCCTCTGATGCACCACACACGACATGCAAAATCGATCAGGAGTGAATGTTATGCTCGATTTAAAGGGAATCTACAAATGCATGGAGACATGAAAAATGTCCGAAAGGAGGGGGGGGTTCCCTGGCTTGAATCTGGAGTGTGGCGAGGAGTACGGCGTGGCCGGGTCATGATGACGCAAGCCTGGCACTGAGTTGTCTAATCAGTGTGAGAGAGATAATGAGGGGCCGGGACGCCAGTTCGAGAGAGAGAGAGAGAGAGAGAGCACTTTTATGTTATGATTGAGTTATGTTCTGTCATTGAAGTTTACGTTGCTGTTCAGCCGGATCCCGCCTCCACTTTGCCCATGCTGTGAAACGGGTTACACTTCTGCTCTAACTTTTAAATTACTTCAGCTACTATTGGAACTTGGCAGTACGACACTGGAGATATTGTTTGCAATTTGCTTGGGTTTATCATATTTTTTCATAGTCTGCTAAATGACTAAATGCAAAGAGGGGGGTGTGACAAACAAAAATAAGAACCACTGATCTAAGCATTATATGTCTTGCCACATGAATGAACGTGTGTCTTAATCTGAGACCTGGTTACAAACATGCATAACTAGACTTACACAGATTTTTTTAAAGCATCTGCCAAATGGATAAATGTAAAGATAGAGTGCTACGGGACTTTTAAAAAAATATATTTATTTTAATTGAATATTGATGGAGCAACATCATTTGTGTGAAAATAAGTAATAAAGGTTTGATAAAAATTCACATTCAAGTATTCTATAAACAAATGAATCTCCATTGTAACTGAATCAGTCAATGTGAGCTCTCTTTGAACATTTTTCATTACAAATTTATTCACCTCACTTAAGAAAAACAATGTGTTTTAATGCAGGCGCTTTAGCCCCTACAACCCCAAATACTATCCTCTAACTTATTGGAAAAACGTTTGATTTAATCAACTTGAAAATGACAAATAAGTATTTTGTCTCAAGATAAATATGATCATTTTTATGATTTTCATTAGCTGTAAATTTACAACATTTTAAAAATGATCACATATTAGATCAAATTACCTCAAAATCAAACTTTAGACATAACACAATGTTCTTATGGATCAGGAATATTTTGCAGTGTACTTGTATAATGACAAACATGTGTTAGGGAAAGTCCTAGGGTAGTTTTTGTAGCTGTTTACTCTTTTGGGAGAACATAAAAACAAAAGTGCCTTTTACCCCAGGGGACCTATAGCACCGTTGTACCCTATATATTCATACAGTGCATGCTGCAGGGATAATTAGCATTGGTTTATGCGTTTGTCTCTCACAACCTACCTACTGTGAGGTCATCAAGTTCAGGCAACACAGGCAATGTCCAGCCAATAGAGTTAAGTAGAGCAGTCACCTGACCCATGTTAGCTAAAGGTTCCACACGCACCACCTGAAAAGATGCACTTTTGTATGAATAGATTTACATATAAAGCTGCTTTTTTACAAATTTCAAATTTTATATTTGCTAACTTTGTTGCATTAATTCTACTGCTCACATCTTCTTTTTTTCTCATTTTCTTCCCAATTTGGTATGCCTAATTCCTAATGCACTCTAGGTCCTCGTGGTGGCATAGTGACTCCGGGTAGCAGAGGACGAATCTCAGTTGCCTCCCCATCTGAGATTGTCAATCCACGCATCTTATCAAGTGGCTTATTGAGCGGATTACCACAGAGACTTAGCGCGTGTGGATGCTTCATACTATTCTCCACGGCATCCACGCCCAACTCACCACGCGCCCCACCGAGAGCGAGAACCACATCATAGCGACCACGAGGAGGTTAACCCAACGTGACTCTACCCACCCTAGCAACCGGGCCAATTGGTTGCTTAGGAAGCCTGACTGGAGCCACTGAGCACGCCCTGGATTCGTATTGTTCATATCTTTAAGATTCCAAATCTAATACAGTGGATATAAAAAGTCTACATACCCCTGTTAAAATGCCAGGTTCTTGTGATGAAAATGAATGAGACAAAGGTAAATCATGTCAGAACTTTTTCCACCTTTAATGTGACCTATAACGTGATCAATTAAATTGAAAAACAAACTGAAATCTTTGAGGGGGAAAAATAAAAAACTCACAATAACCTGGTTGCATAAGTGTGCACACCCTTAAACTAATACTTTGTTGAAGCACCTTTTTATTTTATTACAGCACTCAGTCTTTTTGGGTAGGAGTCTATTAACATGGCACATCTTGACGTGGCAATATTTGCCCACTCTTCTTTGCAAAAGCGCTCCAAATCTGTCAGATTGCAAGGACATCTCCTGTGCACAGCCCTGTTCAGATCACCCCACAGATGTTCAATTGGATTCAGGTCTGGGCTCTGGCTGGGCCATTCCAAAACGTTAATCTTCTTCTGGTGAAGTCATGCTTTTGTGGATTTGGATGTGTGCTTTGGGTTGTTGTCGTGCTGAAAGGTGAACTTCCTCTTCAGCTTCAGCTTTCTAACGGACGCCTGAAGGTTTTGTGCCAAAATTGCCTGGTATTTGGAACTGTTCATAATTCCCTCCACCCTGAATAAGGCCTCGGTTCCAGCTGAAGAAAAACAGCCCCAAAGCATGATGCTGCCACCACCATGCTTCACTGTGAGTATGGTGTTCTTTGGGTGATGTGCAGTGTTGTTTTTGTGCCAAACATACCTTTTGGAATTATGGCAAAAAGTTCAACCTTGGTTTCATCAGACCATAAAACATTTTCCCGCGTGCTTTTGGGAGACTTGATGTTTGTTTTTGCAAATTTTAGCCAGGCTTGAATGTTTTTCTTTGTAAGAAAAGGCTTCTGTCTTGCCACCCTACCCCACAGCCCATTCATATGAAGAATACGGGAAATTGTTGTCACAGGTAGCACACAGCCAGTACTTGCCAGAAATTCCTGCAGTTCATTTAATGTTGCTGTAGGCCCCTTGGAAGCCTCCCTGACCAGTTTTCTTCTCATCTTTTCATAATTTTTGGAGGGACGTTCAGTTCTTGGTAATGTCTCTGTTGTGCCATATTTTCCCACTTGATGATGACTGTGTTCCATGGTATATCTAATGCTTTGGAAATTCTTTTGTACCCTTCTCCTGACTGATATCTTTCAAAAACAAGATCCCTCTGATGCTTTGAAATCTCTCTGCGGACCATGGATTTTGCTCCGAGATGCAACTAAGAAAATGTCAGGAAAATCCTACTAGAGCAGCTGAACTTTATTTGTGATTAATCAGAGTCACTTTAAATGATGGCAGGTGTGTAATGACTTATATTTAACATGAGTTTGAATGTGATTGGTTAATTCTGAACACAGCCACATCCCCAGTTAGTATGTGCACACTTATGCAACCAGGATATTGTGAGGTTTTTGATTTTAATTTTTCCCCCATGAAGATTTAAGTTTGTTTTCCAATTGAATTGTTCTTTTACATCACAAAAACCTGGCATTTTAACAGGGGTGTGTAGACTTTTTATATCCACTGTACATTTCCGAATTATATCAAGAAAAGCATATCAGCCACCTGTCGCTTTGTGTCCACCTCCAGGATGTCCATCATGTTAATCATGATGTTCTTGTGCGTCTTCTTGTATTTTCCCACCCTGAGGGACACAGTCAGCCATCCAGGACGACCTGTGCACATGTGTTTCTTCCCTCCCTCTTTTCTCCATTCTCGCACCTGAAATTTTAATGCATTTTCATTTGCATTGCACTGCATGCATTTTTTCATAAGTATAAAGAAGTGCATTATTTTCCACAATATAATATAGAATATTTTATTATACTCTATTATGCAATTACATTTTCCAAAAGCAGATGCATTACTATGACACTCAAAATACTGTACAACAACACAGAGTGAAGAATTAGTCAAACGTGAAACTGTAAGATGCAAGTTATGTGAATATGAAAAGCACTTACTCTAACAGCTGAACATATAACACAATGCTTTACAGACTGGCAGAATGCATGCGAGTAGAGATTGAGCGCTTACCTGTCTCTGAATGTCTCTGACCCGCTGGTCGTGCTGCTTGGGTGCTGAGCACATCTTGAAGATCATCCACGCGCGCAGGTAATAGTACACATCAAAGATGACGGATAAAGGCAGCAGAAAGAGGCAAACGAAGATCCATCTCTGGTGTACTATCACGTACTCCAAGCCCTTCACTTTTATCCATACTAAAAACAACACGACTAACCCACCCAAATATAATAACGGGTCCATTCTGACACCTTTTTAATCGCGAGACGTCTAAATAAAAACGGAAAATTGCGTGTTGCTTGTTTTTAATTGCACAAATCCTTTTGTTATTTGTGTTCACAACAGACGAATAAAAAAGTCAAACACACGCATTGCCACCGGTCCAATATATTGTTCTTTTAAGCCATTTCTCGTCCTCTACGCGCGCTAAGGTTTCCCCTTGAAATTCTGATTCTTTCAAGAACGTGCCCAGGTGGTCTTGTAAGGCCCTCCCCTAACACGCGGTGATTGGTCAAAGGCGCGTCAATTCAGATGACGCCAGTGGTTGCGTACCGCCTCTTAAGCCAATCACAAGAAAGAAACTCCGTCACACCATTGACCGATAGTGATATGATCATTATCATGCAGCAGTTGAATAATGGGGCGAGTGGCTTCATAATTACACACTACTACGGTGTCTTACATTTAACTATCAGGCTTATTTAAACTATTTAACTGGCAAAATAAACATAGATTCACTCACATATATTTAGGCTACTTCGAATGTATTTCTCTGCTGAGTTTTCATTTTAACCTGCCAATACTTAAATAACCAGGAAAATACATTTTTAAAAGGTTAGGGATCGCCTGTAAAACAAATAAGGAGATGATCACCTTTATAAGTCTTCATGCCAGTACGCATCTGGCCTACAGACGGCTCTTGGGTGGGGCGTGATGAACTCTAATGATGCTCATAATGATAGAGGAGTTTGACAGCTATCAGATGCTCCACAGCAAAACATCGCTTCTAGCAAGCAACAGCAGGAGTCTGTTGGTTTAATTGGGACTGAAAATGTTTATTGGGAAAATATTATTTCTGGGAACTTGTCACTACTATATCAAGACAATGGGCAATAATATGAAAGTAGCACCAGTCATATAATGCGAATATTGTGATATCGAGGACATGCAGTTTCCCTCAGCAGTGACCCAATGCAGACTCGTTTCTGTAAACATTCGCCGATTGAGGAACTTTCTTTACTCTGGAATCTCGATCTCATCTTAAAGACAAGCTGGACGATGCGCGCTAATCCTACCGGATAGAAAAAGGCTTTAAACGGCCACATTATATGAATGGACACTATGTCTTCCCTTCATCATGGCGCTATTTTTACTGGAGTATTTCTTATTGTCACCGGCGGCTCCACCACGTTTCTAACTTCTAGTCAAAGTAGACTCCAGGCGTTCAGTATGTGTTGTGTGGTGCTCGGGGCGGTGATGCTCATATTAGGACTCTTCTGGGCGATGAACAGCCAGAGAAACCCGGTGCCTTATAATGAAGAGTATAGCCAAGACTTCAGTCAAGCCCTATTCACACCACCGGCCGGAAACCTCTTCCCTGAATCCCAGTCCGTCTTTCTGCACCGGTAAGTGGAATACCACTTTATAACTGAACTAATGTCTGCATTAAAAGAACAGATCACGCAAACATGAACATTCTCTCATCATTTACTCGCCCTCATGCCATCCCAGATGTGTATGACTTTCTTTGTTCTGCAGAACACAAATTATGATTTTTAGAAAGATATTTGAGCTCTGTTGGTCCATACAATGCAAGTGAATGTTGGCCAGAACTTTGAAGCTCCAAAAAGCACATACAGACAGCATAAAAGTTATCCAAAAGACTCCAGTGGTTTAATCCTGGTCATCAGAAGCTACATGATAGGTGTGGGCGAGAAACAGATCAATATTAAAAAAAATTTTACCATATATTCTCCTCCCTGCCCATTAGGTGGTGATATGCAGGAAGAATGTGAATCGTCAAAAACAAAAGAATGTGGAAGTGAAAGTGAAGATTTATAGTAAAACATGACTTAAATATTAACCCGTTTCTCATCCACACCTATCATATTGCTTCCGTGGACATAGATTAAACCAATGGAGTCATAAAAATTACTTTTATGCTGCCTATATGTGCTTTTGGTGCACCAGTGTTTTGGACCCTGTTCACTTGCATTGAATAGACCAACAGAGCTGAGATGTTTTTTCCTCCATAAATCTTCATTTGTGATTGTGCAAGAAAGAATGTCACATCTGGGATGGCATGAGGGTGAGTTGGATGAACTATCCCTTTAATAATAACTGTTTGGATGAAACATACAGAAAATAATTATAGTCCGAATATGTGATTTGCATAGCTGTCAATATCTATGTAGAGTAGAAACTTAACAGATTCATGCATTTTCATGCAGCTCTTTTCTCCAAGTCTGAACTAAATTCACGGTTTCACATTTTAAACGTTTTAACACACTTTAAATGGATTTGATAGGAGCAACCATGGTCATAATTTTACTTTTCAATCCATACCCCCACATCCCTCCGGATTTGCTCCATCTCTCTTTTCCTTTTTCCCCTCTCTCTGCCAACCTCAGATGCCATTAAAAATCACTTAGTGGAGAAGTCTAGCAACTGCTGCGGCTATTTGTCACACAGGGCTATATCTCAGTAACTAAAGTTTTCAGTCAAATTATGCAAATGCCGTGATTTTCTGTGAAAATAAAATAAAAAAACATTGGCTGAAAAGAAATGTTTTTTCCACATGATTCACCATGTTTGAAATTAGTTTTCTCAAAGAACACCTCAAATTAAAATTCTCTCAACATTTACTCACCCTCATGCCATCCCAGATGTGTATGACTTTTAAAGAGTTTTAGAAAAATATCTCAGCTCTGGTAGTCCATACAATGCAAGTGAATGGGTGCCAAAATTCTGAAGCTCCAAAATCCACATAAGGGCAACATAAAAGTACTCCAGATGATTCTGGTTGTTAAATCCATATAGCTTCTGAAGTGAGATGATAGGTGTGGGTTAGAAAGAGATCAATATTTAAGTCCATTTTCCACTTTCACCTTCTTCTGCTTTTGGAGATTCACATTCTTCATTGTTTTGTGTTTCATAATTGCATAATTTTGCTGTATAGGCTCTTTAATGGCAGGTACCTTTGTGACCACTTACCCCATATAGTGTGACAATATGTATAGCTATTGGGGCATGCAGTCACAAAAGGTCAACGTGTGGTCAATGAAAACATTTTTTATTGGTAATAACAGTAGAAATGTCCAATAGCTTTTTGTAGCCAACACTTTAAGGTAGGTTCCTATACGGTAAGTGACATAAATAAAAATAAACCTATCCTAAAAAATATTCACTTGGGTTAAAAGTGTGACTACTAGCTTGGTGTCCCCTATTTATTTTGTAATCTAAATTTTTTATCAAAAGTGTGTCTGTATTTTGAAGGACTGTGCAGAGGCGAGGTGTGTATGGTGAGGATTTGGACTATCCCCCCATGGAGCCAACATGTTTTAGCCCTACCAGCCGGGTTCGGCCCCCTCACTGGGACATGGAACCTCCCCCACCTTATGAGGTGGCCATCAAAACCACTAGAAGCTCCACACACCTGAGACGCAGCTACTCGGATACACAGCTAATCACTGAACCCCTCTTTGGACGTTCACGAGAGATCAGTTTCGAGGTTTAACATCTGTCATCTTTTTATGCCTGAACTAAGAAGCTCATTTGAATACCAACCAGAAAGTATTTACACACAGGTGCTGATGAACTTATAAAACAGACACCAACAATCCGCAGGATATTGAGAGGGTGTTTTCAGCCTCTTAAAGGATAGTTTACCCAAAAATTACCATTCTATCATCATTTACTCACCCTTATGTCCTTCCAAACATGTATGCCTTTTCTCAGTGGTGGGCCGTGCATTTAAAGTCTAGGCCTTCAGTGTGATTCATGCCATTAAGAAAACACCGACTCGTCAGCAAGATCTCGCGCTCTTCGCTTTCAAATTGCGTCAATTAAAGCATGATTGCGTCACTCAAGGCCAGCTAGAAGGCTTCGACCGCAACATATCCGAAGGGCTGAGATGGCGGCGGATTGGATGGTAGTGTTTTAGTGGTGTGCTGAACCCCGAGGAGGTTAAAGCTAAAAGACTGATATAAAGAAACTGTTCTTTAGGATATAAGTACATAAATGTGTTGAGAAGATTTTTTTGGGCAAATTCTTGGCTCACTGATGTACAATAATGGGCAAAAAAAAGGAAAAACCTATCCCTCCAAGAAAGTGTCATCTTAGCCTGTCACCTCGTGGACTAAGATAGCAAGTTGCAGATGGAAGTGGCCGACTCAGAGGACATCAATGTGGAAACAGATATTGGAGCCCATGAAGTTGTTTTCGCGACACCTGCTTGCTCTACTCCTTCCAAAAATCTTGTCGGAGCTAGAGGCAAAGATGATGTCACACTATCTACACTTTATGATGCGACCAGAAGCTAACTGCTAAGCTTGACGAAACGCAGGAGAAGCTAATGTCTATCGACAAGACAACTGCAACATCTTGTGATAAAACAGACAGACTGTCGGAGAAGGTATACCAGATAAGTAAAGATGTCATGATGCATTCCAATAAGATCGAACAGCTGGAAAAGGATGTAAAGTGACTGCAGGGTGAAAACAAATATTTGAAAGAAAGCCTGGAAGAAATACAGAGGTGTTCGCGCAGGTGGAACCTTAAGCTACAAGGTGTTGCTGAGCGTGATGGAGAAAATGTGAGAGAAATGTTACAATTAATATTATAGCAAAAGTGGTCCCTGATATTCAAGACAGGCTGGATGATGTAATTGATGTTGTGCACCGACTGGGACAGAGAAGCTCTGATGGAACATCATCGTGCGATTCTACAGAGACATGGTGTGGCGAGCAGCGAAGGACTCCAGGTACTTAAGGAACATCAAAGTTTGCATCAAGGAGGCACTGATTAAACAGGATTTGGATGCAAGACCCAAACTTTGGCCGCAAGTTAAAAAGGATTGTGACGAAGGAAGGAAGACATCTTGGAAGGGACCCGATGTTTTTATAAATGGTCAAAGACTTGAGTCTGCCCCTTGAGGAGAAGAATAAACTTGAAGGTGAATATTCCATATCTATGCACTTTTGCCAAGGATATATTTAGATTTAACCACCTCTTTGTTTGTTTGTTCTTATAGAGGTACGCTTAATTCTTACGTTCCTTAGTTTATCATTTATCCTGTTCTGATCACTGTTTAAGCTTTTTCTTTTGTTTTCCCAGAATGCAAGAATTTGAGTTTAACTCTTTGAATATTATTTCGCTAAATATTCGTGGCATAAGAGACTCCATTTATATTGCAGAAGAACAAATGCTGACTTGATATTATTACAAGAAACTCATTCCTGTGATAGTGATGTTAGATTTTGGAGAACTCATTGGGGGGTAGTGCTTATTTTAGTCACGGCTCCAGTCAATAAGTTCAAAGGAAGTACTCTCGAGTCGATTGCTTCTACTGAAGGGAGATTTGTTATGCTTCTTGTCAAATTGGACAATGCTTCATTCATAATATGTAATGTATATGGTCACAATTTAAGTTCTGCCAATAAGGCTTTGTTTTTATTTTTGCGAGCTAGGGGAAATGGAAGAACTTAAGAGTAAATACCAGCACGCTTTTCTTATTATAGCTGGGGACTTCAATTAAGTATTTAGTAACACTATTGATAGATACCCTCCCAAGATGGGCTCTAACAACAGTCTTAATTCTGATTCGTGTGACAACTTAGAAGTAACAGATGCATGGCGTTATTATAATCCAGATGCTAAGGAATATTTCACTAACGCGTAAATCAAGAATAGACTTCTATTCGTCTCATTCGAAAGTGCAATATGTGGCTGACGTTAACCATCAATATGCACCATTCTCTGATCATTTGCTGATAGAGTTAAATTTGCGAACAGAGCAAGGTAAGAGTTCCCTCCATGGATATTGGAAAATGAATAATAATATCCTAAATGATAAGGTGTTTAATTATCAAATTAATGGATTAATCAGTGAGATTTTTACAGATAATGTGCTTTCTTCACATAGTAGTAAATGGGAATATTTTAAATTTAAAGCCAGAAAGTTGGCCATACATAGACCTAAAGTTCATAAATGGATTAAAGCGAATAGAGAAGCTTACTTGTTATGCAAATTGAACTCTTTCATTAAAAAAAGAGCCGCTCTCTGTAGAAGTCCATCATTTAAAAGTATTGCCGTTAGAATTAGACCAGTAATATATCGAAACTGTTAAAGGAGCTTTTGTGAGATCAAGAGCGAAACGGATCGAGGAAGGAGAAAAAAATACGAGCTTTTTCTTCTCACTTTAAAAAAGGAATTTCAAAAGAAAAAATATTTATATGCTGCAAATGAATGGTTCAATATCTAAAAACCTTAAAGAGAAAATTATGTGACTAGTTTTTATAAAAATGTATATTCTTCTAATCATCAGGCAAACCTTTCTGAGCAATATTTGCAACAAATTAAGGAATTTATACCAAATGTAAGTGATGACTTTAAATTATTGTGTGAAGCTCTCATAACTTTACAAGAATTTAAAGATGCGAGGAAGTCAGTGAATATAGGCAAATGGGGGAAAAATGGTTTAACAAAAACAAAGGTGACATTTTGCTATATGAGGAATTTATGAATATCTATCTATCAATATCCTTTGCCATTTAAAGATTATCAATCTGTTGTAAAGGTGATACCAGAGAGCATCGTTTTTCTAGGAAATTGTCTCTAACTTATGGTGTTGGTCATAAACAACTACCTCAGTTATTTATGGGAGGAAAGTTATTTTTAAGTACAGCCTGTAATATCAAATTTATCTGACAATTATCCCATTCACAGTTAGCAATTGTCACAAGAGGAAATTTTTTTGGAATGTCTTGTATGGATGACATTCAATGGAAGAAAGTGCGGTTGTTACCATATAAATATTGTATTTAAAAAAAAAACTAGAATGAAAAGTTTGTAGACCAACTTTAGGTTGGCTTGAGAAAGCCTAGCCTGAAAGTTTTAAGTTATAAGTTTAAGTAGTAATTAAAAAAAAATAGAAGACCATTCAGTCTATTAGATAGATAGATAGATAGATAGATAGATAGACTACATTTATATAGTGCCTTACTAGAGGTATCACAGTTTAAAAAAAATAAAAAAGAGGAGCATTTTTATTTGTTTTGCATAAGGAGGAATATTCCATATAGATGAATACTCTATGAAACATTTACACATTTATGGAGCATTTTATAATTTCCTTAATCGCTGATGTGGATATAAATGTGGTAAACTTTATGAGACGGAAAAACGAGCTCCGACGTGAAATCATCACTTCAGGTCAGGAGTTTAACATCGCGCTCAGGTTTAAGCTATACATTAATACATAGGAATCACAAGTTAATCTTGTGACACATTAACAATTACATTCAAGAAGTGAAAAGTGTATATGATGTCATAATCTTAATTAATGTTTCACTTGACAAGCTCCAGACGTGCACATCTGATCTGAAATCACAACATGCACATTTTCATTCATAAGGTTTACACTTTAGAAATATTGGCTGCACAAATCCTTTATAATTTTGTATATTTTTATTTAAAACATCGCTCTATCCTGGTCCCTCTTAGAAAATCAGTCATATGAATATTTTAGTAACATTTTATTTTGGTCTTTCCGAATAAGGTATTCAGCTTTGTGCACATACCTAATATGAATGTGTGATGGGGAGGCATGAAAACATCTGATTTTGTACAATAAAATGAATTTATAAAACAGAAACTGTATATCATATATACAATTGAATACATTTCAGCTCAAGAAATCATTATATGATAAACAAGATTAGATTGTTTAATATAATAATTAATTGTAATTAAACACATTTTTCTAAACCACAAGACTGAGCATCAAAGCTTTAAACATACAATAACTTAGTGATTTTAATTTAATTTGAACATAAACACAAATAAGTCAGTAACAAGGTGAGGTTAACACAAATAAAGTCAAACAAATAAAATCAAACATTTTTATTTCATTCATTAAAGCACAAACTAACAATGACTTGAACAACTGCACTGAACATGTTTACAATTATGGTTGAACTGAATCCACAGATATTACGCGTTGGTTTATGTGCCTTATAATAATTTTCATGACAGATTGTGTATTAGACCGTCAATGCTACCACAATAGATATGGTCTAAGGTTGCATGTGTCATTTATGTCCAAGACTCCAATAATCTCCACCTCCTTCTCCACGATCTGCCCTTCAGCAACCTAGGTTTTACCCAAAACAATTAAATAATTTTTTTTTTTTAAAAACTTACAGAGGGTGTGCTAATAAATTAATAAAATCATGTAATGAATGCAAATACGCAAAACATATTGCATAAATAATAAGCATATTAAAGCGTGCTGGTATATTTAATGCAAAAATATTTGGAATGTTGAAAATTTTGCACAAAGTGTTTCCATGTAACGCACCTGTCGAGATATTGTGCTGTAAGCGATATGTGTACTTTTTGTGATAATGAAAGAGAAGCTTTCACATACAACGCGAATCGAGCGTTTCGCGCAGCGCGATTTACATACAAAGTCAATGCAAAGCAGCGGGCGGCGCGAATGAAGCGGATGGCGCGAAGCGAAAACGCGAAATCGCTTCATTCGCATGACGCAATGTCGCGTAAGCCTATCAGCATTGAGATTGTCCGGATGTCACTGACATATTAGCAGAAGAAATCAGGAAAAATGGATGAGAAAATGGTTGTAGCGGTGTGTGGAATTGTATGACACAACGTCAACGTATCTGGGACTTCCACAACAGATAGAGAACAGCAATCGTTGTGATCTCGGCCATGATTGATGGCGGAAAGATAAGCTGTCGTAGAAGCAGCTCCTGTCCTTTTCCGGAAGAGAAGGGGGAATACTCGCGGGTTCGCGAGTTTAAACACAAATTTAATCCAGCGGTCAAACTCGCGCAAGCAATGAGTTGTATGTGAACGCACCATAAATATATATTTTTCTCTTGTAAGTATGTCTTCAACGTTTTTTTGTGTTTTTTTTCTATAATTTAAAAAAATAAATATTTTTTGCATTAAGGATATTATCTGTTATTTTGAACACGAGAATAAATCGTTAGTTTGTATTCATTTTTTTTATTCTTGTAGCAAAATTGTATTTGCACAAGCAAAGGTATCTTAAGAAGCTACCAAATCTCACTGAGTTTTTAGTTGAAGTGGAGTACATAGTTAAGTATTTAAGAAATGAATAAGAAATGTTCTTCTTTTTTAAGATATTATGATTACATTTTTGTATGTGCATGAACCAGGACAAATATTAAGATTACATTTTTTTTTTCATGTTTCTTCGTTTTATTTTTATTTTTTTCTCTCTCTATTATCAATGTCTTTTATGTATATGCAGTTATAATTACACAATTGTTGACCTTTTTGCATTACCAAAAAAAAAAAAAAAAAAAAAAAAAAAAGACAGGGACATATCCTAAAGATCACACCCTCCAAGAACAAATGAATCAATATGACTGGCTGATGAATCTGACTTTAGTTGCCCATTCATTTGCGCTGTTGAGGGATCCTGACGGGGTGGAGCTCAAACTCACGTGCTGCTTCAGGCATGCGATTTGTGTCACGCTTTGCTTGTAAGCGTCAAGGAATAAATTCTGACTGGATAAACTTTGTTTTTCTCCTCTATTTGTTTGTAGATTGATCAAGAGTGGAAAGTAGTTAAATATACAAAGGCAAAAAGGTGATTGAGAATGAAAGGATGAAAAATCTTTATTTATTTGGCATGTTAGGCAAGCAGAGAATGCTTTGCTGGCCCTGAGATTTTGCCACTGCCTTTTCTTCTTCTTCTTCTTCTTCTTCCATGGAACACAAAATGAGATGTTAGGCAGAATGACAGCATCAGTCACCCTTTACTTTAATTTTCTGAGTCAATAAAAGTGAATAGTGACTAACTAACATACTGCCATATCTTCGTTTGTGCTGCATGGAAGAAAGACAGTCTTTTGAATACAGGTTTGAGACAACATGAGGGTGTGTAAATGATGACATAATTGATAGTTTTGGGTGAAATATCCCTTTAACTGTGTGTTTACAGCCTTATTCAGACTGAAATACCAAGAAAATATTATTTTTCTCAAATAAAATATGTTGTAAAATAAATATGTATAGAAGCACACAAACAAATGATGAATCGCTCATGAAATGAAATGCATTTTACAAGAGGGAGGCTTTAAAGATGTACTCAGTATTTCCCCCTATTCAAATCTTTTACAGATAAAGAAATGAATACTTATATATATATATATATATATTTGCAATGATGTGCACTCACATGAAGACTCCAATCATATTTTTAGCTTAATGAAAGCTGTTTTATGTTAATTCTGGGACTGCCATGTTGAGATCACAAGACTAGCCAAAAACTACTTGCTTTTTCCCTCTGAGATTATATTTTTACTCTGATGGTTTGGGTTTGGGTCTGATGGTTAGGGTTAGGGGTAGAGTTAATACAATATGTATTTCTGTTGACTGCTTTAAATCATTTACATCTCACTTTTGGCACCACACTGTGGACATTTCACTCAGAGAATTGAGCTCACTCATACATTTAATAACACTTTCAGGTTCAGCCACTGGGGGCAGTGCTTTGAATTTCAGGAAGCTTGGACCGATTTCAGCAGAAAAACATGCTATGCTGCTAGATTTCAGTATAAGATGACTTGGACTATCGATCAACGCAAGATCAACAAAAAAATAAATAAATACTGGGAGCACATTTGGAAGCAACATCAATAAAACATACCCCACGTGTGGACACTCCTTGACTTTCAGACCATCTGAAATTGATCGCTCAAATTCTAAAAAGTGTTTCTACTGTATGTGTGAATGTGTGAAGCATATAGCCACTGCAACAAATGCTAGCCAGGTTAAATGTTAATTTGTTGTATTGCAGCCATCTTTACCTTGTTCCTACAACTTTAAAATGCCTGATATTTAAACACGTCTAAAAATGGCTTAGG
Organism: Moxostoma hubbsi; assembly: GCA_032164185.1. Taxonomy (NCBI): domain Eukaryota; kingdom Metazoa; phylum Chordata; class Actinopteri; order Cypriniformes; family Catostomidae; genus Moxostoma; species Moxostoma hubbsi. Next base: position 25,723,872 of record JAVLUX010000022.1, read on the forward strand.
AAGAAAAAAAAAGTGTTTTTGTTGTAGTCCTAGGCCTATTTATTTTTGAAAACGTCAGGGTGATCTCTTCAATGATCTGTCCAATTAGATAAGGAAAATATTGTGGTTCCTGATAATGGGAGCACAACTTTACGGAGAAAACCACACAGCCAACATTTCTGGGTTTAATGTTTAATGTTCTCTGATATTCATCTTTTAACAAGGGCACTTCTGGGTATTTTACCATGCTTTGCCATTACCGTCTGTTTCCTTTGAGCATCAAGGACAATGAATAATCTGTTTCCATCGGTTTGTGTGCATGATAGAATGTTTAATTGAGATGCTGTATTTTCCTTTTTTATAAATAAATGATAAACCAGACACATTTTTCTTGTTTCTGTTTCAGTTTTGGCACAAAATGGAATACTGTATCATACAACACCATAATATACACTTGGGCTGTCAATGGATACACTTTATAAATAAAATGTATTAAATGATGTGCAGATTAACTCAATCGCTTATGCCAGTATTTACTGAGAAAGCCCCCCCCAAAAATAAAGATGATTTTGTATATATTAAAATAATTATAAATATAATTTAAATACATTACCTCATATACATACTGTATATTGTGTCAGCAGACAAGTTAAGCATTCCAACAATGCAAAAAAGTCTGTAACAAAGTCAGGCAGGCAGGTGCAAAACGAGACGATGAAGTAGAACCCAAGAGCAGTTTTATTCAAATAAACTGCGAGTGTTAAAACTAAACCAAAAATAAAAACCATGACTACAAAAACTGGGGCAAACAAGATAAGATAACCAATAATAAACTGGAACTGATAACGAGATAATAAAAAAAAATGAAATACAAAGAAACGTGAACCAATGAGAGGACAAGACTAATAAACATGGAACATGACACATAATCAAGAAATGACAGGGACAAGGAAACTAAACTTCAAAATAAAAGACATGGATCAAAGCATGCACAAAACACACATAAACGTTACATGTACCCCTCTCTATGGCCAACATAAAACAACAACAAAAAATAAGTTCAACAGGTAGGGTTCTTTCACCTTTTCTAAAGTCCAATTCAAGCACTTTTCAAGGTTTTCCAGCATCTTTCAGCTGTGGTAAATTACATATTCATATACATATACATACATTAAATCAGATGGTATTCCTCTGAATTTTATTCTTTTACAGTGGTCTGCAACAATCATGCCAACCCTTGCCTGTACCAGCATAAAGAGTAGAGTCAGTTATTTCTGTATAAATTCAGTTTTCATCATCATTTATTTAATAATATTTAGTGCTTCTATTTTTATATTATTTTAAATATACTTCATGTAATATAAATTAATAATTACATAATACATTACAAAAAAAGTTAATAGAATATAAAGTGTTCTTTCATTACAGCCATGCTACATAAATTGTATTCATACTAACTGTAAAGTTTAGGTGTAATTTTGTGGTTGTCCAGCTGGTGTCCTTCACGAGTCTGTCTCCTGAAGATGCATTTGACAATCCACGATTGCTTCAGTGTTTGTAGATCTGCGCCGATTTTCAAGAATGCTTTTGAGAAGTCTGTTTCATAATTTTTACGATCGACAACAACTAGTGTTAATGCATGGAGTTAATGTTAACTTCGTGAGTTTTTTGGCGCAATTAGCTTCGTTAAATTCAGTTCATCAACATTCAATTAATGTCATTTACTCTCTTCATTGACTGTCTAGCAAAAAAAAAAAAAAAAAACCTTTACATTACATACCTCACGAAACTAGACTATAATTTAGCCAGCTAGCTTAAACAAACGTAACGTGTAATGTCTAATTGAAAATTCCCTACGGCTTACCTTTTACATGACTCGAAAGTGCAGACTCTCCATGGTGAAAAGCTTCACATCCTTTTTGCAGAATTTACAGGTGGATACTCGAGGATTTGGTCCTAGTTTCAGCCATGACTTGTATTTTTTGTTTTCAAGCCAACGCTCATTGAAGCGACAACCTCCCTGTATGTTGTCATCTCCCACTCTGTCTGTTCCATCAGAGGCCACACGTCAAAAAAGATCGGCAGATCACACTAAAGCCACACGCGCAGACTCAGAGTGGCAAGCGATGCTCAAGCGGAGTCGTCCTTATTTTATGCGAAAGGCAAAAGCAATTAGGCCCTCTCTGACTTATTTTATCTAAAAAATCTGTCTGTTCAGTGGGATAGCAAATTATTATGAAAGCAATGCAATTTCAAGCACTATCCAAAATCCAAGCACTTTTCAAACCTTGAAAATACCACATTAAAATTCAAGCATTTTCAAGGATTTCCAGCACGCATACAAACCCTGAACAGGGAGCAGGGTGGGGGGACTATGGAAACCAGACAGTGTTTTTGGGCTTGTTTGTTGTTTCCCCATATGTAGACCCATGCTGGACAAATGTCTTTGACTGTTGTGCCGTGTCTCGCTGTTTCTTCAGTGTCTGACCTCTTGCAGGACCTGTGAAAATATGCATGCTGCTATATTCGCATAATTTGGGGGTTTGGGGTAGGGTTAGGGCTTAGTACAGCCTCACACCATATCACACTATCTGAAATTTCTGATGGTAGCACATCCTGATAGGTATTATCTGCCTGACAAGCTGTGCTACCTATGTTTTAACTTTACATATCACCGTTTTTACTGCTGGTAGCACTTTCGAAGCAAGTAGTACAGATTGTCAGAATCCTGGCAACTTTTAAACACTGTGTCAAGTTAAAAATATCTTAAAATTGTCAAAAATGCTTGTCGAGACACCGAGACATCATTCTTTGCACTGTCTCTACATTGTTTTTAGTGCAGGTGTCACAAAGATTCAACATACTAAACAAGTTCAGGCTGTTGCAGTGTTTCATATTTTTCCAGATTGTTCTGCACCAAGCAAAGTTTCAGCGCATTAAAATGAACAAAAACACTATTTTCACATTCCAAAGGTTGTAGTAAGTTCCCAGTGGGCAGACTGACTTACTACAGGTGAGATTTTTACAGTATGTCCAATAGTATGTGTAGCATTGGATTATTTTAAAAATGAATTCTCAGTTTATCTGCTGGGAACTTACAACCTTAGGAATGTGAAATAACATTTTGGTGAAATATTATTTATTTTAAATCTAATACTGTATGCATATTATTGGACGTACTGTAAAAATCTCACTTGTAGTAGCTCAGTTTATTAACTGGCAACCTACTACAACATTTGGAATGTAAAAGTGTACTTTTAATATTTAACTGGCATATCAACTGAATGAATGTTTGGACACTGACTGTGTTTAATAGTGAGGGAAATTTCAGATGGTCCCTTAAGTACACTAAGCAATGAAAGCGCATCGAAACATTTTCAGTAATATTTCTGCATCCACACCAAATGACAATTCTGAGTGCAGTGTTTTATGTCTGTATGTTATAGTTAGATGTATTTTATATTTATATAATATAACATCAAGCCAAGTGTGCAAAATCTTAGCAAACTTGCCGCTAACAGAGAATGCGAGTATGAGAAATCGAATATCAAAATATATAGAAACTAAAATGCCTCCGTTACGTACGTAACCTCGGTTCCCTGAGACGAAGGGAACAAGACATTGCGTATCAACGCATATGGGGAATACCTTCTTATATGACCTAGTTGAAACCTCTCTACAATAACGCCAATATTCAAATATTGGGCTATAGTGTTTGAGCCCTGCCTGTTTTGGCACAAAACTGTCTGCTATAAAAACAGGTGAAAAAAATCAATTTCCTCACAATTTCTGACTTAGAACAAGGAGCGCATTGCTCAGGGAACCGAGGTTACATAAGTAACAGAGACATTGCCTAGCAACGCATATGGGGAACAGAATACCATCACACTACACAACATAACTTCCCAGAGAGGAAAATGCGTGGGACAGTGACCAACATGAGTATGCCACAGTGAGTGATCCTCGTGCTGGCCAGGAGAGGAGCACTCATTACAATATATGAACTATAGTCAAATAGTATGAATTTACTTCTTATGAACCCAGTTGGGAAGGGAGTTTATTTATAATGAAAGTGCTTGTGATTTTATGGTAAATTATAATGGCCTGCATGCATGCGGTTGTGTAAATGATGGGAAGCCCTTACTTAAAGGGAGGGGCATAAGTATATATATATTTGGCCAATGAATAGCAAGTGATCTAAACAGAGAAGACTTGTGAAGAAAGAGACTTTACTTCTAGGTTGAAAAACCTTGCAAATGTGTTTTGAGAGGACCATCCTGCTGCAAAATATGTCTTGTAAGGACACACCATTCGTCCATGTCCATGAGGAGGCCATGTCTCTAGTTGAGTGTGCTTTAACATAAATTGGGCAAGTCTTACCCCACAACTCATAAGCCAGGACAATTGCATTGACAATCCAGTGAGAGAGCCTTTGCTTGGAGATGGACATTCGTTTTGTGCGTCCTCCAGTGCTGATCAGACAGTCTGAACTGGTAAGTACGCTCAACGTATGCATGTAGTGCCCACACAGGGCATAGCAAATGCAATGATTGTTCCTCATCTGAATTAAATGGAGGAGGGAAGAAGGCCTGAATGTGAACCATCTGCACTTCAGGGCATGGTTAGGATCTTAGTCACATAGCCTTTCCTGGGTTTTATAGTGGCTCTTGAAAGACCAGAGCTAAACTCCAGACATGAGTTGCCGACTGATTGCATGCAGGTCACCTACCCATTTTACTAAGACCAGAGCCAGCAGTAATAGATGTCTTAAAGGAGAGCATGCCCAAATCAGAGTCCAAAAGCTCAAAGGGGGGCCCTGCGAGAGCTTTTTAGGACTAAAGATAAGTGCCATGTAGGGACTGTAGTCAGCTGAGGTGGGTTTAATCATCTTGCTCCCTTAAGGAACTTTATGATTAAATCATGCTTGCCTATGATACACAGAAATAGTTGCCACATACACTTTGAGTGTTGACGGGGTGAGTCCTGCGTATAATTGCTCTTGAAGAAATATTAGAAATTCATATATGGGACAGTTTACTGGGTCTTTCCCATGTAAGAGACACCAATCAGTGAACACCTTCCATTTTAGCGTGTAGTGGCGTCTCATGGACAGTGCTCTGGCATGTAAAATGGTGTTCAAGAATGAATGCATCAGTTCTGGCATGTCTAAAGCGCCCAGTTCAGGAGCCACACATGCAGGTTCCACAGCTAGGGCTGTGGATGCCAGATTGTGCCATGCGCTTGAGAGAGGAGATCCCTCCTCGGTGGTATTTCCCATGGCGAGCTGTACAGCATCTCAAATCTTTTCCGGAAACCATGTCTAGTTGGGCCATTTTGGTGCAACTAATTGAACCGCTTCCTTGTCCTCTCAGACTCTGCATATGACACAGTGAATCAGGCATACAGGGGAAAACGCATATGTGTTTCGCCGGCCATTTGTGTGCCATTATGTCCGCTCCCAGTAGGGCTTGAGACATCGAGTTCCAGAGGGGACAGTGGGCATTATCCACTGAGGCATATAGATAGACTTCTGCTTTGCCGAATATTTCCCAAATCCTCAATACAACTTGAGGATGAAGTCTCCAATCGCTCTGTATCACCCCTTGGCATGACAGTTGGTCACAGGGACATATGTCGTTCTCAGGGACAGGAGATAATGCTCGCTCCATAAGAGGCAACACGTCAGACTCAACAGTGGTGGTAAATGAATTCCAACTTGACGGTTTATATATGCCACAACTGTCATTGTCTGAGCAAACCAGAACATGACAGCTCGCCATTTCTGACTGAAAAGCCTTTAAGGCTAGAAATACAGCCAATAGATTTAGGCAGTTGATGTGCCACCTTGACGGTTTATATATGCCACAACTGTCATGATGTCTGAGCGATCCAGAACATGACAGCTCGCTATTTCTGACTGAAAAGCCTTTAAGGCTAGAAATACAGCCGATAGATCTAAGCAGTTGATGTGCCATGCTTTCTTTGCACCTGTCCAGATGCCAAAATTCGGGTGTCCATCACACACTGCACCCCCTACCTGTGTTGGAAGCATTTGTGATCACCACATTCCACCTGACAACTTGCCCCAGCACAACACCTCGCTGGTAAATGTAAGAGTAGATTTATAAATCCCAATGCTTTCTGAAACAGCTTCATTGGAAGTGTTCTTTCCAGTTTGAACTGAGACAGACACTGTAGAATGGCATGAACGCACTCGCTCGTGTGGTGTGTGTGCCAGCTCGTGGAGTCAAGGCGGACTCCCAAAAAGGAGATTTGTTGGCTGGGGGAGAGCGTGCTCTTCACCCAGTTCACATTGAGGCCCAAGCTGTTTAGATGCTGAAGCAGTAAGTCTCTGTGCTGGCAAAACAGAGCCTCAGATAACAGCCAATCATCAAGGTAGTTCAAGATGCATATGCCGCTAAGTCTCAGAATGGCAAGAACCGCATTGATGCACTTTGTGAATGTGCAAGGAGCCAGAGACAGTCCGCAGGGAAATTGATAAACTGTTCCCTCAAATGCAAATCTCAAATACATCCTGTGATGTCATACAATTTGGATATGAAAGTACACATCCTTCAGATCTATCGACACAAAACAATCGTGTAGTCATACATGCAATAAGATCAAGTTATGAGTAATAATTTTGAATGGGCGCTTTGAGTGCCCGATTTAAATGTCTCAAATCCAAGACTGACTGAAGTCCGACGTCTTTATTTGGAACAAGAAAATAACGGCTGTAAAACCGTTTTTGTGCTTGACAACTTGGCACAATCTCGATTGCATTTTTAATGATGAGATTGTGTATTTCTGCTCATAACACAGGTGCGTCTTTGGACGAAACCATGGAAGACAGAACACTGTTGAAACGGAGTGGCTGGCATGCAAATTGGATCATACAACCACGTTTGATCGTTTTTTTCTAACCCAATCTGAAATACCCGTTAGGGCTCACCACCTGTCAATGTAATGAGACAGGGCAATTTGGTTTGCTCACTGTATGATATGATGCTTACTATAGGCAAGTGATTGCGCATATTGTGTGTGCTTTGAAGAGGAAAAGGGCTCTTTTTGAGAATGTGCAAGCATCTCGTGCATTTGCAATGAATGCTGTATTCTTTTTTCCACTTATTGCATTTTTTATTGCATTTATTTGAGTGCAAGACACAGAAACAAAATTTTGAAAATTATAGTAAACAACAATTTTCCTTTTCCTTTCCCAGAGGGAACCTCGGGCTCTGCTTTCCACTTCAAAGGGTTGTGCCCATCAGGAGTGCTTTTGCTGCGCATGCTGATACACAAGTGCTGGTGATGCAACAGGTATGGAGCTTTTAGTCGGGTGCTGGCTCAAAACAGAGCAAGGTTGAACTCCTTCTATACTCCATTTGAGTATAAAGTGTCTCATAGCCTGTGACTCCTGTGAGTCACGATGTAACGCTCAGCAAACTTATTCGCAGAGCTGCCAAAGAGGCAGGCTGGAGAAACTGGAGCATCCAAAAGTGTGGCTTTTTCCTTATTCATTTCTGTGAGGGTTAGCCATATATGTCGATCCAGAACTGCCAGATTACCCATGGACTTGCCGATGGCCTGCACAGTGACTTTCGTGGTATGCAGCTCTAGGTCTGTAGCGGTGGAGCTTTTGAATGTCTCTGGATCAAAGCCATGCTCATCCATTTGCCTGAGGAGCTTGACTTGAAATACCTGGAGCGCCGCCATTGTGTGGAGTGCTGATCCAGCTTGTCCTGCCACTGAGTAAGCTTTTCCTACCAGTGAAGACGTTTGTCGACACGGTTTGTAAGGATGCATGGGGCGTGATTTCCATGTGCCACTGCCACTACAGCCTCCTCCTCCACAGGGGGTAATTAGGCAAAACCGTTTTTCTTCCCCGTGTTCCACATTAAAGATGGTGTCAATGAGCAAGCAGTGAATTTAAAATCAGCATTTACACATAGCTTTCACATTTATGCCATAATGAAAGGCACACAAAACTGGCGCGTATGACCCAGTAGGTAAAGGCTACCTATATTTCAGAACGATCTTATCTTGAAATAAGTACTCTTCACTGCCATGTAAATTAGTATCGTCTTATATTACATATAAAATGTAATAATATCTTCAAATTTTTGTTATTATTGTTATTTAGCATTTGTTATTTACTATTGTAGCTGTTATAGTTCCCTGACGTGAATGCTCATCTGTATTGGATGCACCCTATATCAAGGCTGTATATCCCTCAACCTCATCTTGCTTTATTCATTGCGCTGATATATGTAAAAATTAAAATAAACCGATTCTTTCAATACTCTGATGATTTCTCATTTCACAAATGCACTAAACACTGAGGTCAATTTAAAACAATTATTTAAAGCAATGAAACTACAGCTTAGGCAACTATTAGGACAAAAAGGTATCCCAACTGTAAGTCCACCATGACATGGTATATGACTTGTAAAATCATGACTGTCCCTGATTTTACTTTAGATCTGCGAATGCCAGATCTAACTGCAGCCGATTCTCCAGTGCAGTGTGTAGCACCAGTGCCCAACTGATCAGCTGCACTGCATTGTACCACTTATAAATGAATAAAACAAGTTGTGTGGCACAAAGAAGTATAAATGTGGAAAGGCATTTGGCATACAGAGCAAGGGATTAATTTTAATAAACAACTTAATAATGTGTGCGCGTGTGTGTCGCTCTAATCAATTGCTTCACGTGGCAATGATTGTCCTAATGCTAAACCCAGTAACCAACACTCTGATTGGTTGTGCCTTCCCAACATTGCTGCCCCAAATATGTTGAACATATTTGCCCCTTAAATGGCATTAAAATAAACCGATTCTTTCAATACTCTGATGATTCCCCTAATCCTTATTCAGTTAGGGGAATCTGAATCTTTGGCAGGTTCATTCTTATTCGCAAGGCAGGAAGAGGGAGAAGTCTAGCGACTGGCCGGATATAGATTTTATCCTTCACTTGGATTTCCACTGCTCCGATGTGACCATCTGAACTAGTAAATGTCTTAACTACTTTACCCAACAACCACATGGCACGTGGTAGCTGTGGGTCTACAAGCATGGCAATAGTTCCAGTGGAAATGTCACTGACATCTGAACGCCACTTGCATTCTAGGGTGTAGGCAAGCTTGACTAGAACTGATCTGTTAGCACCTGTCTTTGCCTTCATCTCCGCCACCCCATGAGCTCTGTAGTTGGATATACAACTGGGGGTAGTGAACAATACGGCCACCCCATGAGCAGGTAATTGGGCGTAACAGGGTCAAAGTCAGTTACATTGGAAGAAGCATACCCCAGATGTTTACTATACAGGATCACTTCCACTTCAATGAGGACCGTCAGGAGTTCCTTTTCGGTTACTAACTGTGAGCCGATGGTGGTACGAAGGACATTTTTTTAGAGCGAATCTCTCTTTCCCAGGCCCCACCAAAGTGTGGAGCATTTGGTGGGTTAAAGTGGAAAGATGTATGTTTGGCCAGTTGCTGTTGTAGTTGAAGGCTGAGGGATGCAAAGGCCTCTTGAAGTTCTCTTTTCCTAACATGGAAGTTTGTGCCCTGGTCTGAGAATAATTCACAAGGCATACATCGACGGGCTACAAACCTGTTTATATCCAAATATATTTGATGGACAGTGCCATCTCAATCTTAAGGTGAATTCCTGTGTGTCAGTTTGGTCTTGGGACAACCACAGCTCAGTGATGTTAGATTGTGCTTCTGTTGGCAGGTGCTCAATCACACTGGGCACATTACTTGCCCACTGATGAAGATCAAAACATCCTGTGGCCAGAAGTCCACAGAGTTTGTCCACTAATTGTTTAGCTTCTTGAGGCGATGGAAGACTCCATTATCCACGCAGAAGTTTCTCTCTACTGTGGATCTGACATCATCTCCAGGTTCACTATGGTCCAGGACATGTCGCTGTAGAGCATAAATGGCACAACACAGACTACATGTTGTACCAAAGGGTAATACCCGCCTCTCAAATATGTCTGGAGACCAGTTTCTGTCTAGGTCACGCCACACAATGCGAAGGAGATGTTTATCTACAGGGATAGGTGGACCTGGTGAAACATCCCCTTGATGTCACCGCTTTCTGCTACTGTATGCTCACAAAAGCGTAGAAGGACGCCAAGTAAGGATGGACCTAGGGTTGGTCCTGGCAACTGGTAATCATTCAGAATTTGGCCTTGAAAGTGAAAAGAGCAGTTAAAGACTACACGGTTCTTACCATTATGCTGAACAAGATGGTGAGGTAGGAACCAAGACTCACCCTATTTGCTGACTTTTCTAGGAGAAAGTTTTACAGCATAGCCAGTGACCTCAATCATTATTTATTCCTTGTATGCAGCAGCTTTGATGGGATCTTTTTCAAGGCACTTCATGCGTTTCTTAGATTAGGCAGCACTGTATCTTTGGAGGCCTGAAGAAGTGGCATGTTCCTACTGCGCAGTAAGGGAGTGGCACATCGATTCACTCCATCAACTGATTCTCTTGTGGTCTGAGTTTGGAGAAGGTGCATAGATTACTGATCTTGTTTTGAACGTGTGACCAATCACTCTGTTTTGATTGGAATGACAGCTGCCTGCCAAATTCTTTAAAAATTTTGAAACAACTCTGTCATTGAAGGGCTAAAGGTGGCATGTAGACATTGTTGAGTGTTCAGAGTTACCTCCAGTACTCGAGCTGGGCCTTGCAGAGTCTATCCCAGTCATGTCTTAACAGCTGCAGGGCCCCCTTGCCCCCTGTTGGGCCAAGGCGGACTGGCTCTATAAGGGTAATAAGATGGGGATGGTCTGCTCCGATCAACAGCAATGGCCAAGCCTTATGAATGGGCAGTAGTGGAAGCCTTTCAAATGGCTGTATTTCTGTGGTAGTGTTGGTACAGGATATGAAAACTCTGCCAGGCTTAAGGGTTTGGCTGTGACTGCCTTCTGGATCTGATAGCTCTTGTGCGGTTTGGAGGGTGTTGAGATTTTGAAAGATTCTACTGTACCTTTGAGATTCGTAAGGGCATGCCTGATGGTACTCTAGTTTAAGTCCTCTGCCTTTCCTGTGAGTCCTAGTTTTTGTGCTGCTGATGACAGGAGGATGGTATGTTCAGAGCCATCATCAAGCACTGCATATGTGTCCAAACTCTGACCATTAAGCTGCAAGATTACTCTAACCACCTTCAAAAGGACTCATTTAGTGGTAGAAATCACCAGACATGTGCCCTCATTCGCGGTCTTAACGTTGATTGAGCTGAAGTTGATTGATCTGCACCATGAAGGATTGTTACCAGTCTAGGGTTAAATCTGGGGTCTTTGCTTGAGTCCACATTGTGTTTGACTCTGTCTCTCTGGACTTTGTTTCACCAAAGTTATCATGGTCTTGACACAATGACTCAAACTTGAGCCATTTTGCTAAATCATTGAGTGTATATATACGGTACCAGGATCATTGCTCATTCCTCCTAAAGGCTGCACGAATTGCTGAGGTAATTTAGTGAGAAGTCGAGCCACAAGTGAACCACAACGTAGTTCAACTTCTCCCTCTGCACCAAAGTCTTAAGGAGGCCAACCAGTGCTTGAACTTGGAGAGCAAAACACTCAAAACTTGCGGTGTCACCAGGTTGTATATCTGGGGAGTCCATAACAGCTGCTATTTTGTTTAGAGCCAGTTGATGAGGTCACCCATACCTCTCAGTTAGCACCACCATAGTGTCTGAATATGGGGTGAGTGAGTTCAGGAAACATTCATTTCACATGATCAACAAGCACTTGGTATTTGACCATTTCAGTTGCATCTTCTGGCAATAAGTTACACAAAGCTAACTTTTGGTGGGATAATTAACCTGGGTCTCGATGGATGAAATCAGGTATGGATGGTTGATGACCCCTATAGGTTGTCTCCTGCCTAGTTACACTTGTCTGCCACCCCATGGGGTGTGCTGGTGTCCCATAAGGTTGAGAATGGAAAGGAGCAGCAGGGATTAAAATAGATGATGCTGTCATCTGTCTTCAGCTGCTGTGAGTCCTGGTAGTTTCTGAAGGGATCAAGTGTGTTTGAAGAGACATGAGTTAATCTTTCACAAGAAAAACTGTCAGGGTAATGACTTTGGGCTGATGATGAGGCAAGGTGAGCCTCAATATCTGTAGCATCAATATGTTCTTTACTAAATGGGGTAGGAAGTTTATGTGGGGCTGGTTCTGGATGAGCTCAAGGGGCTAGTCTGGGAACAGGTTTCTCTAGCTCTCTGTAGATAGTTCTAGGTGAGGGTCATGGGGGGTGTTGGAGCTTAGAGCTAAGGGCTGCTACTTAGAAAGTGGAGAAGCTTGACTTGGCTGTTTTCTCATTTGCATCTCTTGCATACCTTTTTGGATCTCCAACAGTTGTCCGATTTCCTCCTCCATTGAATGGCTGAGATTGACAAAGCTGTCTGTTCTCTCTTTCAAGGTCATGCACTCTTTCCTGGGATACCAGAGGTAAGGAATAGGTCTCCATCTGTGGAGAATATTCATCTCTCTCATTCCACTAAACTTTTATGAGATACCATGGCTCTGTTTGTGGGGCCCCTTGCTTCTCACAAATCAGGTGTTCTCCTACCAGGTCCCTCATCAGAACAATAATGGCAGAAATCGTGCCTGCGAGCCATCGTTTTATCACTATGCTGGTAATATTCTCACCCATGTGGCTGCTGTGCAGTCAAAGAAGCTCTAGTTTGATTTGGATGATGAACTTCAAATTCTTCCAAGTATGCTGGATGGCAGACTGAACATTTAGGACATGCACCTTGAGACTGGTATTCATGCATTCTGTTCCAGTGTAAACACATAGATTCGGCTCAAAGGATAAAATTTTGTGACTGAGTTTACTTGGGACTATATTTCACTGGTTTAAAGGTAGATGTATTCGCACTGGTGTGACGGTCAGAACACAGGAGGCAGGATATCAAAATGAACAGTCTTTAATTAAATGTTCAGCATTTAATTTAAAAACAGCACCGCCAGACCACAGGGCATTGCTTGAAATAATCTTTACAGTAGTGCTATGTGAGGTAGTGCAGGTGTATGTGTTCTGGAATAATAAATAATAGATATTAGACAAATATCAACAATTTCCATCAACAATTACACTGAATGGAACATGAATTCTTTGGCATTAGTACCAACTTTCCCCGCTAGATGGCGCATGGCGCTCATAAACGGAATTATCTGTACAGAAGTCTTTGCTAAACCATTGCACAATCTGATAAATAGCCATATAACTGAAAGGATCTATACAATATTCTAACATATATTTATAAGTACTGGAAGCATCAATCAACAACCAATATTTTAATAAACTCAAGTATACCCTAAATATGAGTTTAATGAACAGTTTAGGCAAGGCACTATTACTGTCATCACTTAACGAACAAACAAATTCACGGGAACTTATTAACTACTGCTATCATTATGACATTCAATAAACAACACTCTTTAAAGGACTTACATGTTGTCATTGATGCACAAACTCCACACATATTCACCTTAATGGAGTAATAGTTCAATTCAGTACATGTGCTAAGACCAGTGATAATCCTTGCTCTCAACTCACCGGAAATTGAATGCGACTGACGTCACACAGTAACCAACACTCTGATTGGTTGTGCCGTCCCAACAAATGGTAACGAATTTAATATTAACTGAGACGAATTTATCTGAACAATTAAACAGCAGAGAACTTTTATTCTGTCTCACAGCATTGAGGAAGATGAGGGTGGCGGTTGACCAATCAGAAGAAAGGGGTGTTTCAGGTCCACCCATATGTGTGAATCAAATTTTCAAGCCATTTATTAGTGAAATCAAATAATCAAAAGATACACGCGTGACCCCCGTGGCTATTTTTTTTTTTTTTTTCAATTTCCAATTTTAACTTGACAATTAAATCGAAATTACGAAAAACAAGACATTATTTTTATTTGTTATTTTTTTATTGGTTTTGTAAACGAACAATGAAATAAATAATTTTTAGTTTTTACGATTTTTAATTGCAAATTGAATATGAAATGAACGAATGATTCACGGATTGTCTTGCCCCACCTCGTCCTATAATTCGTACACTGTGACAGTAACACTTGATTATGTTTAATGCAACTTAATGTTAGAAATCTCAGAACGGTAATGTCATTAAAAATCCCTCTCGACTCTTCCACGCCCGGCCAGGATTTCTCGACCTCCGCCCATAAACTCTGCCACTTCCTCTTTATATCTACATGCACTTCGAAACAGAAGAAACAGATTGCGCTCTACTGACACTGATGGGTATTAGACGACTTCGTGTTTCCATGAATGAGTCGTTCTCTTTACGGAAATGGCTGACCGCGTCGGGAATTCCGTGATAAAGGGAAGAGTGATAGGAAATGATTATCCACGTTGAGTTATAATGGCACAAGCAGAGCTTCATTGCGCTTAGATCTGTTGAAGTTCATTATATGAAAAGGAGGCGCCGCTGACAATCATCTACTGATGTTTAAACCTCATGCTTTTAACAAACGCATCTCGAGACTGTGTCAACAAGACAAGGTATGCATTTCACATGAAGACGTTAATGAATATACATTAATATGAATAAAACTTGATTGCGATCTTTCACTTATTAAAATAGGAATAAAATAACGTTCGAATATGATAGCTAGCCTAATTGTAATTGTTTCAAATGATTGTTAATGTTATTTCTTTATTGTTTTGTTATGGCTGTAATATTTTGTAAGACTATTGGGTCTATTTTAATTCATAGTAATTAATTAATAGTAAAATGGTAATACTTTACTGTAAGGTTGAACTTGTACACCTTAAGATTAACGCAATAGAAAACATAAATTTGATATATGAACAATACATTTACAGCATTTAGTAATCCTGGTCAGTAGCGGATCCTGGCATAGGGAATATAGGCAGGCGTTTAGGGCGGCAACGCTCTCTGGGGTGGCACAACAGGGTACCTGATCGATCGCCCCTGAGTTCGCAAGTTCGCGATGGGAGAAAAGTTCTCCGAATTGTGCCACCCGCCCAGAGCTGGCAATATCGCGATGGGGGGTGCCCCGTGTTATTCCTGCCAGGCTACTCATCCTAAAAGGCTCTAAATGGTTAGGTATATGGATGTTCACAATGCATTCTTAACAAACATAAGATAACCATAATCAACAGTATGACACACAGTGACACAGGATCCACTCAGTGGTCTTGAGAAAATAACCATGTGATTACAGGGCAGATATGACAAATTCATTGATGATTTTCCATCAATAAAAACTTTGGAGGGGAGTGTAACATTTGAAATTAGGAATTATGAGTAATAGCACAAGCAGCAATCTGTATTTAAGTTATGTGTATATATAATGTACATGTTCATATAATTTGTCAAATATATATACACTCACCTAAAGGATTATTAGGAACACCTGTTCAATTTCTCATTAATGCAATTATCTAATCAACCAATCACATGGCAGTTGCTTCAATACATTTAGGGGTGTGGACCTGGTCAAGACAATCTCCTGAACTCCAAACTGAATGTCAGAATGGGAAAGAAAGGTGATTTAAGCAATTTTGAGCGTGGCATGGTTGTTGGTGCCAGACGGGCCGGTCTGAGTATTTCACAATCTGCTCAGTTACTGGGATTTTCACGCACAACCATTTCTAGGGTTTATAAAGAATGGTGTGAAAAGGGAAAAACATCCAGTATGCGGCAGTCCTGTGGGCGAAAATGCCTTGTTGATGCTAGAGGTCAGAGGAGAATGGGCCGACTGATTCAAGCTGATAGAAGAGCAACTTTGACTGAAATAACCACTCATTACAACCGAGGTATGCAGCAAAGCATTTGTGAAGCCACAACACGCACAACCTTGAGGCGGATGGGCTACAACAGCAGAAGACCCCACCGGGTACCACTCATCTCCACTACAAATAGGAAAAAGAGGCTACAATTTGCAAGAGCTCACCAAAATTGGACTGGAAAAATGTTGCCTGGTCTGATGAGTCTCGATTTCTGTTGAGACATTCAGATGGTAGAGTCAGAATTTGGCGTAAACAGAATGAGAACATGGATCCATCATGCCTTGTTACCACTGTGCAGGCTGGTGGTGGTGGTGGTGTAATGGTGTGGGGGATGTTTTGTTGGCACACTTTAGGCCCCTTAGTGCCAATTGGGCATTGTTTAAATGCCACGGCCTACCTGGGCATTGTTTCTGACCATGTCCATCCCTTTATGACCACCATGTACCCATCCTCTGATGGCTACTTCCAGCAGGATAATGCACCATGTCACAAAGCTCGAATCATTTCAAATTGGTTTCTTGAACATGACAATGAGTTCACTGTACTAAAATGGCCCCCACAGTCACCAGATCTCAACCCAATAGAGCATCTTTGGGATGTGGTGGAACGGGAGCTTCGTGCCCTGGATGTGCATCCCACAAATCTCCATCAACTGCAAGATGCTATCCTATCAATATGGGCCAACATTTCTAAAGAATGCTTTCAGCACCTTGTTGAATCAATGCCACGTAGAATTAAGGCAGTTCTGAAGGCGAAAGGGGGTCAAACACAGTATTAGTATGGTGTTCCTAATAATCCTTTAGATGAGTGTGTATATATATATATATATATATATATATATATATATATATATATATATATATATATATATATATATATATATATATTAGTTACTTCAGTTCTATATTCATTTTCTAGTTATACCAAAAATGAAAATTCTCTCATAATTTTCTCACCCTCATGCCATTCCAGAAACATGGCTTTCTTTCTTTTGCAGAAGGCAAATTATGATTTTAAGAGGAATATTTCAGCTCTGTAGGTCCATTCAATGCAAGTGAATGTTGGCCAAAACCTTGAAGCTCCAAAAAGCACCTAAAGGCAGCATAAAAGTAATCCATAAAACTCCAGTGGTTAAATCTATATCTTTAGAAGTGACATGATAGGTGTGGTTGAGAAATAGATTGATAATCCTTTTTACTGTAAATCTCACTTTCAGATCTGAAATTGAAAATAAATAGGCATCACATGTGACTTTATATCTCCACTTTCACATCTTAGAGTAAAAAATTACTTAAATATTGATCTGTTTAAAACCCACACCTATTATGTCGCTTCTGAACACATGGATTTAACCACTGGAGTCATATGGATTACTTTTATGCTGCCTTTGTGATTTTTGTAGCTTACAAATTGTAACCAACATTTGCTTACATTGTATGGACATACAAAGCTAAGATATTCTTCTAAAAATGTTTTCATTTGTGTTCAGCAGAAGAAAGAATGTCATACACATCTGGGATGTCATGAGGGTGATTAGGGGTTGGGAAGTTATGCAGGGGGCACCACGTCGGATCTTGCCAAGGTCACCAAGTAAGCCAGAACTGCCACTGATCCTAGTTAATGTTAATTTCAAAATAAAGGCTACTAATACATTAAGGTTAAAAGTTGTATAAATTGACATTATGTAATGCTGTTTAGGTAGTTTAACTTAATCCATTCAATTTGTCATAGAATAGAAATTTGCCTTTGACACTGGTATATAAATATGACTGAGACAAACATCCATCCACACACAGTACCTTCACATTTATGCTAAACATAGGTGGGCATAAGAAACAGGCATATAGATTAAGATAACAACAAAAGTTTGAAATGTCAAAATAACAGCAAGCATCATAAAATAATGATAGATAAATTAAGCAAACAACAAGAATATATACATGTATATATATTCAGTGCATTCAGAAAGTATTCAGAGCTTTCCTTCAACCCTGAACAGTCCCCCAGACCCTTCCGCTGAAAAACACCCCCACAGCATGATGCTACCACCTCCATGCTTCACCATTGGGATGGTATTGCGCAGGTGATGAGCAGTGCCTGGTTTCCTCCAGACATGACGCTTGGAATCGAGGCCAAACAGTTCTTCGTTTCACCAGAACAGAGAATCTTGTTTCTCACAGTCTGAGAGTCCTTTAGGGGCTTTTTTGCAAATTCCAAGCAGGCTTTCATGTGTCTTGCACTGATAGCCCATAAAGCCCAGATTGGTGGAGTGTTGCAGTGATGGTTGTTGTTCTGCAAGTTTCTCCCATCTCCACACATGACCTCTGGAGCTCAACCAGAGTGGCCATCGGGTTCTTGGTCACCTCTCTTACCAAGGCCCTTCTCCCCCGATTGCTCAATTTGGGCAGGCGTCCAGATCTAGGAAGAGACAAAAAAATGTTTTAACCATTGTTTCATTGTTTGTTCATCAGACTGAATGCTTTTAATTAAATAAAGTTAATGACTTAAACCTTTATGTAATGTGTTACCATAATGGCTTGCAGATTTAGTGTTTTTACTCTCTTTCTAAACATTTTAATATGTTTCATGCATATCTGTTTTCTTGTTTTTAATATTTGTGGCCTGTTGTTGTATTCTGTGCATTCCTTTGTTTATTCTTTTTTAAATAAAATTGCATGTTCATCCTGAAAAAAATCAATGCCAAGTTTTAATTCTTTGTCATGTCACATTACAGAAGTTATCTTCTCTATTTGTGTTTTTCTATGACGTATAATGTTCACACTCTTTTTTGCTCTCCGTGTAGGGCAGTCTGCAATCTCTTTGTGGGATTTCCAGGGATGTGAGCTCACACCAGAGCTGGACCGGACTTTTGTGCTGTTCTCCGTGCATCACGACTTCAAACACATACCCATACTCTCATAAACCCATGTCCAGTGATACCTCTGGTATTATAAGCTAGGCAGACCGTGTGAATACTTGTGATGGTGTAGAACAGACATTATGTCTTTACAGCACAGATGGCAAGTTTCATTGGGGATCTTGCTTGCGGTGGCCGGCCTGGTACTCGCCATGAATATGATGCATTTGTACCTTGTTCTTTTTGGCATGTTCATGGTGTGCCTGGGCCTCTTCATCCTCATCCATGCACTCTGCATGGTCATCAAATCCAGCCACGTCACTGTTCCAGTTCACTTCCTGCTACACCCTCGAACGGGCACCCGCTACACCCACCATCAAGCCATTGCTGTGCAGAGGTAAGACTCAAACTTGAAACCAATTTTGTGCAAAGGTAAGAGTTAATCTACTCACCCTCATGTTGTTGCAAACCCGTATAACTTCTCTTTTTCTGTGGAACAAAAAGAGTGATGTTAGAGAAAATTAATGGCTCAGTCACCATTTACTCTTATTGTATGTTAAAAAAGATGCAATGAAAGTTTATGGTGACTGAGACTAACACCTTTTGTGTTCCACAAAGGTTTGGAATGACATGAAGGTGAGGAAATTATGACAGAATCTTATCATTTATCTTTTTGTGTGAACTACTAATTCCAGCCAGCCATAGTGTAGGCAAAGATCAAAGGGGTTTTAACTGTGTTTTATTAGAATAATGTGGCACCAGATATTGAGCAGATAGTATAAAGATGGAGATGCAAGGGTTAAGACAAAAAACCTGGCAGTTGTACACAAGATGCATTTCATGGTGTGTATGATTATTAAATCAAGTTTTCAGAACACTGTGTAGACGAGATACAAACAGAGAGACATAAAACTTATTCAAAACAAATCATAACTCGTAAAAAAATGTGGTTATTCACCGAAGTGTAATTCTTTAGATAATAATTAATTAATTAACTGGAAGTATGTGCCACAACTATGATTGCTGAAAAAGATAAACATGTAATGGAAAGCAGGAGGTGGACTCAGGAGGTGCTCTGTCTCTTCTCGGTCCACTCTCAGTTTGAAAGCCGAAGCTAAGCAGAAGAAACAAATGTTCTGATTACAGAAGTACTGTAGGTCAGCAATGAAGAAAGGGGAAGTTTGCAGCCTTAGATGATGTACAGTCCCTGTTCATTAACTAACTGTTGCTGTCACTATTTAAACATATTTTAATTAGGACGAGCCCTATGTACTATTAGGAATGCAAGGTCTATATATTCCTCTTTATGGCACGAGTAATGAGGAACAGTATATGCAGCATATCTATTATAATGAGATTCTGATTTGTGATATAAGAGTGTAGACCATGAAAAATGTCAAAAATGGTTTAGAGATCTGCTTGGATTTGTCAATGTGTCTGCACTTTTGACTGTACTTAAAGGAATAGTTAACCTAAAAATAATAATTTTATAATAAATGAATTACCCTCATATCAGTCCAAACCAATACAGTTTTCTCTCTTCAGTGGAAAAATAAAAGGGAATCATGCATATTGACGAAGCAGCTCTTTTCCATAAAATGTAAATGGAAGGAGATTTAATTTTTTTTTAAATATTATAAAAGTAGTCTTACCATTGTGTCTCAAGTACAGTATACCATTGTGTCTCAAGTACAGTATAATTTGTTTTTGTGTTATATATAGTATTTAAGTTTTTGACTAAAGAACCTGCATTAAAAGTGTAGGCCTATACTTTTTTTACATTGTACATTCAACAATGTTTTTTCTCTCTTTCTATAAACAGTGTTATACAGAATGATTCCCTTTTGTCAAGCCTGATCTCATGAAGATTAATTTACCATCTCAACATTCTTACAAAACAAAATTTCGTGCTTCATTACACATTTTGCTGCAGTTTCCCAGTGAAATGTCCAGTGGGGGGCGCTAAAAGCAAGCAAAACAGTGTCTTAGTCAGAAGAGGTTTTAAGGTGAATGTTAGATAAGAGGTTTAAATGAGTAAAATGTATCTCCCTAACCTAAAACTTTAGCCTAAACCTAACCAATAGTGTTCTAAAAGTAAATGTGACAATTTCTGAAGCGACCACATCATTTTGTGATGCTTCTATGACACTTTCGTCTGAAATGTTATCTTGTGTGCTTGGCTGTACTCAAACCTTGGTTTTCAGAGTCCAAATCTCAACACTCTATCAGGTGAGCTAATGCAGAAGTTAATTATTCAGAAAAAAGTGTGTTTATGTTAATGTTAGGACTGGGAAATAAAACACTTTAATTTCAGTGATTAATTGTTTTTAATTTAATCACAGCCTTAAAAAAAAAAAAAAAAATACACAATAAATCTAATATCCATTTTTTATTTTTCTTTACTTCCTGAGCCTTCATGCAATGGAAGAAAGGTGTCTTAAATTGTTCCTGGCAGGCTACTCAGTCTTACAGGCTCCGCTCAGGGTGGGGGCGGGGTTAGGGCATCTGCTGCCTCCCAGGAACAAACCCAGGCACCTTTTACAATGGGCAAACTACACTGATGTTTTCCCCTCTTTCTGTGGCTAAAATTGGCATATATACATTTTACGACTGCACATACTTGCACAGAAACTGATTGTGTGAAGCAGTGCATGCTTATTCATTACACGTGACCCATGTCTCCTGCATAATAAAGACGGCAGTGGATTTACTGTATGGAGAATGGAGACTTTACCTACAAGCGATAAACCAGGTTTGCAAGAGATACGGGCAAGCTGTTGTCAAAATAATCTATATGACTCCAGTCGACAAATAAAGTTCTGAACCCAAACCTGATTGATTATTTTTAGAAACGAAACAATACTTATATAATTTATAACTACAAATGTTCACTTCCGTACATCTCTGTGATGCGTGCTCATGAGAGGGATGACGTAAGCTCATTGGTAAGGTCATGCGTGGAGGAGGAAGCAGGAAGCGCGTCATAGGCCGAGTGATGAGGGAAGGCTGGGGGAGGATGATCGCAATCAGCCGGGAGAAGGATGAGGTGGAGCCGGAGTCGCAGTTCGAGAGAGAGAGCAGAGGCGGAGCCAGAGGGGTGTCTGGGTTGGCACTGGACACCCCTGATATCTGATTGGCCACCCCAACTTTTTATTCGCTTCTGGCAATTGCTGATGCTGATTGACATCTCATTTAACCCCTTGTCAAAAGAAGAGTTTTTGCAAGATACAGAAGAATAAGAAAACTTTATATTTGAAGTAAGTTAAGGTTTAGCATCATGTTTGCTGAATAAGGCTTAATAAGGCTCCGATAGGCTACCAGTTAATTAGATTTGAGAGATCGTTTCGCAATTTAGCATAACAATCCTTACGCTTACATCTGCGCTAGTAATACATGCATATATCGCGCAGTATGTAAGTTACAGTATACAAATGTTTAGCTAATGTGGGGAAGTAGGATACAGCGTCAGCGAGTTAACGTTTAACAGTTTGAAATCAATTAGCTAGCTAAGTTAAGTCGGTTCAGAGTAGGGCTAGCAATGATCAAACTGGCAACTTAGACTGGTAGTTGATTTTGGAATGATGATGGCGTAGTGGCTAGAGCACAGGGCTGCTAATCTGAAGGTCGCTGGTTTGAACCCCACAGCCACCACCATTGTGCCCTTGAGCAAGGCACTTAACTCCATAAGGGCTCTGTAAGCCACTTTGGATAAAAGCGTCTGCCAAATGCATAAATGTAATTAAGATAAAAATTTTGGTAATTGGATGATTAGATGTAACCATAAGCTGTCGTATGTTTGTGTCTTTTGTTTCAGTTTACTATTAAAATATTAGTTATATTGTCAAGCCGGTTCTCGCCTCCTCCTTTCCAATGAACTGCTTTACACTGGTGCCGAAATCCGGCTTGACAATATAAATAATATTTTAATAGTAAACTGAAACAAAAGACACAAACACACACATGACGGACGTGTCCGTAAATGATCTCTCTCTCCAGCACCATCCTCTGCAGTCGGCCTTTATCCCTCTCGGAGGCTTGATTAGCCTAATACGGGACCAGGTGTGTAGGATCACGACCCGGCCCCGCCCTCCGCCCTGCCACAGTGTGTTATTACTATCAATACCAGAAAAACAGCTTATAAATCATACATACCACATTTTTTTTACATTTAAATATTTAGGTGATGGTGGTTTAGGGGATAGAAAATACAGTTTGTACAGTATAAAAATCATTATGAAAATAATCATTATGCGTGTGCACGTGTGTGTGTGTGTGTGGACCCCAAAAGTAGCAGTGGCCATCCCCTGGCCACCCCAAATATAAAACTCTAGTTCCGCCACTGAGAGTGAGGCACAAAGCTGTCCGTGTGTGTCTTTATGTCAAACGTGTCTGCTGAAAAGCAGCACGAGCATTGAATGTGATGCTGAAAAGTGTTCGTTAAATGTCTTAACGTGGATTGTTCCAAGTATCCGTGCATACCAAGTATAAAGTAAATATATTTATGATGATTTTTTAAATGTATGTTGTAACGTGTCATGTACTATAATTTAATAGCGATTAATCACAGAAAATTATGTGACTCATTCGTTTTGTGAAAATGATTAAAATGTACAGATGTTGTAACACCTCTAGTGTAAATTTTACCAGGAAACTGCAATGAAATATAGAACATGGCACGTAAAACTCAGTTTGCAAAAATGTAGATATTGTAATGTTTATTCTATGAGACTAGGTTGATTTTATCAAAGCAATCAGAAACCATTTAAATTTTAAATGTTTCAACACTTAGTCAAAATGTAGGCTAGTTCTTTAATCTTATTCATGGAAAAAACAAGAAAAAATGTTATGGCAAGCTAATGTTTACGTTAAAGACTGAGCAGCTGTTGGGCTCCAAATTCTTTCAATGTTCCATGAGGAAAGAGAGAAAGAGTAAGGGCTCATTGTCATGTAAATACTACTAAGTCATGATTAGACATAGTTTGGACTAGAATTTGTAATTTTTTGAGAATCATGCTGTGAAAGATATGAGAATCAAATAATCAAAGCGGCTCATTCTGATTGCTTGATCAGAGCATAAACGTTAACAGAGCAGTCAACGTTGTACACAAGCCCAAAAAGGAGGAGGGAGGGCTTGAGAGGGGAATTTTGGTTTCATGCAACATGCTGAAGCCATCAAATCAGTGCCTAGGGGTCCCCCCTTCTCCCCACCCCTCCTTTTTTGGCAACCGGAGTACAATAGTTTTAAGGGAATGGTAAACACTTAGTCAGCATCACTCTGCCGTGTTGTTTGAACGCGCAGCTGGATCCACATTTTTCAAAGATGAACAAAAACAGTGTAAGAAGTTCTCTGCTTTGAACTTCATTTAGAAACACTATTGGTGTATTAATGTACTTTCAAATAATGAAAGAATGTTATGTTATTCTTATTTAGTAATTTATGAATTAACATATCAAATTTAGGCCGTATAGCCTGACTTAACTTTTACGTTATTGATCATTCCATGTTCCAACTTACAAAACTTTGTACTGTCAGTTAATTTAGCCTGTAGCGGAATAAAAGCTCCTAAACAGCTGTCAGGCTGCTCAGGCCTGTGTGGACATCCAGGAGCAGGCCTTCATGATCACACTGGAAATCGACATGCTGCTTCCATTGTACCCCATCAGACATTTTCGCGTCATGTGATCACCTTTCCCTACGGCACTACTGATACCACGTTGCACAAGCAACTTTAGAGGCATGGGTTCTGGTCACATGGAAACCAGGAAGTTATCACATTCAAATAAATAATGGTGATTCAGAGGTTGCATTTTTGCTATGAAATTAAATGTATTTTCTCCACTGACAGTTAGGTTTAGGGTTGGGGTTTGGGTTAGAGAGTACAGTTAATAAAATATGCATTTCTATTGACTGTTACATAATTTACAACAAGCGCCACGTTATGGACATTTCACCTTAACGACAGCTTCGGCCACAGATTTCAGCAGCAAATCTTTTGACCTCCTGTCACTCAGTTCTCACTGATTTGATTGAATGATTAAGTTTGGACACACATTTTCTTCTCACAGTAAAATTAGAAACAATGGGTTGACCTGTTAGCTAATCTCGGTCTGTGCTTTCCCTAATGTGATACGCTGCAACCAGTGGACAAAGCGGTAAGTGTTGCTGGGCATATGGGCACATGTGAGTTCCATTTTCCGGGTGAAATGTACACAGGGGTGTCAAAAGCGAGTTGTGAAGCTTGTTTTTTTTAAATTTTATTTATAAAGTTGTACAGGCTGTGTACAGTGAAGAGGAATGCGTATTTTATGAACTGTACCAAACCTAAACCTAAACATCAGTGGAGTATAATTGTAATGATAAAGGAAAAAATGCTAATCACGCCAAATCACGCTTGTCACTGATGAATGCGATTATGCGAATGCGAATACATCCTGGTTTCAACGCGAGATCTGAGCACATGGGCTGGACATAACACACATCTGTTCATGCCACAGTGGAAGGTAAACATGCTGGTGCCAATGTAAATATGTCTGATAGTAGATGTTGCTTGCCGGTGAGTCAGCGTAATGTGGCCGATCCCATGTGACCAAGTCGACATCCCGCGTGACCATTTTTTTACAAAAGATATGGAATGGGATTTCTAAAGTGTATTTTTGTGAAACCCCACCTAAATCATCACAATTGATCCCAAAATTTGTCTTAACTGCCAATGCACATTCTCCACTGCACAGTTCAATCAAAACCAGCCAAATTTGTTGGAAACAACAACCACTGAGGCCATGGCTCCATCGTCTACAGTAGTTCTGAAGTATGCATGGGTGTGCATGGGTTGACAGAGGCATAGATATACTTCGGTTCTTTACTGAAGAAAGGGTGTTGTTTATATTCTGTATTTACATAAATATCATGATGAGTTGCTAATCACATAATTTAGCCACATATAATACTTATATATAATACATATGAAGATACTCAAGAGTTATTGCTTTTCCCTTTCCCCAGGAGGCTGGATAGGATCCGCAGGGCTATAAAAGAACAAAGCAGTGCAGTCCAGCCACCTCCCCTCTCAGAACCCATTGAGCTCAGCCTGCCAGGAACCCCTCCTCCCTGGCAAATGGAGCCACCACCATCCTATGAGACTGTTATGAAGACCACTACAGCTATCGACCAACTATAACCACTGCTTTGGATACGACCAGGGGCGGAGCCAGGAGTTTTACACAGGGGTGGCTGGGAGGGTCCAGCGATCAGTCTGTTGCTCATCGGTGGGGGGGTGGGGGGGGGGTTACTAAATTGTGCAGAAAAAGTGTAGAAAGACTAACTAAATTGTGCCCAAGACAAAAAATTGCAAATGATCCTGGCCACCCCCTAGCTCCGCTACTGATACCGACACCAGAGAAATGCCAATGTTAATGAAGAACTGAACCCTAAATACAATTTTGCTTTAGGAAAGAAGGAATTATTTTTTATATAAATTAAGGACTGTTCTTAGAATCTTGTTTTGTAACCTGTTTGTAACCTATTTTGAAGGTAATGAAGTGCCTTAATTGACAAGAATCTTATACTATGGGCTTATTATTCCAACCTCAGTATTTAGTTTTAGATATCACAATTTGGAAAACATTATGATATGATCCAGTAGACAGGAATCTTTTTACATTGTTGAGAATGCAGCGTGAACTTGAAGTGCAGTCTGACAAATTTTGGAACACAACAACTAAAAAAACAAACAATTGAGCTTGCATAGTTAAAAGCATCTTCATTCACATATTTGCGTATAGTATGCTTCGCACTTCTTTTACTTTTTTCACCCCTACATTTTTGGAAATGCTTAAATAGAAAACTTAATCAACAGTAACTTCCAATTAGTAACTACTAGTTATGAAGTTATGACCCTAGGGGTGGAATTGTACGAAACTTTGCTGACATCTTCTAAACGTCCTGTTGAGTATGTGCACCGAGATTGGTTACATTTGGAGTTTGAGATGAGTAGATATTGATCAATTATTCAAATTGCATTAAACCTAAGGAATGTGTCATTATTATTTTCAGAACGATTTGACATATCTAAATTCTTTTGATAACTTTTTGTCAGGAGGGTCTGTAGATGAGGTACACCAAATTGCATGCCGATCAGACAAATGGTCTAGATGGAGTTTGAAAAAGTATGTTTTTCAAAAAATTCAAAATGGCGGAAAAAATGATAGACGATTCTAGCCCTTACGGTTGCAGAGATATTAGCCAAAATGTAAAAGTGTTTATTATAGCACCTCCTAGGGTCAGATGGGTGTGTGTTTGTGCGCCTGAGTAGTGAGGGGGATTTGGGATCATCCTGCCAAGTTTGGTGTCTCCACGACTTAAGAAAAAACTGTTTAAATGAAGAAGGAAAAAGAAGAAAATCAATTCAATAGCAATAGGGTTCCAGCAGCTTCACTTCTTGGCCCCCTAAATATGACAACGAATAGTATTTAAAGGGTCATATCATATATTTGTGAAACATGATAATTTTCCACCCCCATTCTGACCCTCTGTCAGAAACACCCAGTTTTGGTGCTGCTTCTCCTTTAAGACTTGACAGTAAATGCCCACTGTAATGATTGACTCTCTCACTGTCATCTCTCTGTTCACTGTACTGGGTGGGGATACGGAATGGAAAACGTAAAGTAGGCGTTGATGTGTTGTTGTGGAGGCAGTCAGATGCAAATGTATACCACAGTATGACATCACAATGTGGAGGAAGTAGAATAAGTTGTTTTGGCACCTTCGTTTTCAACAAATGCTCTTTTTGCATTGAGGAGGATGTTTTGAGCTCTGAAACTTGCAATGTTTTTAAAGTACAATGAATTCATATCTGTCACTTTAAGGCCAACAATAACCACTTCTGTTCAGTATTAGTTGTATCACATTGATTTATTAATGCTGCATTTTGTAATTTAAACATTGTGTTGTTAAAGTGTATTACTTTTTGTTTTTGTTATCACCTTACCATAAATACCAATAGATGACACTAAAACTATATTTGCATTGTGAACTATTTTTGTTGTAATTGTTTTTCTCACCTGCTAAATCATTAAAATTCCAGTATTCTGCAAAGAAACGTAGTAAGATTGCTCAAGCCAATTCTACTTTTGCCTGGGGGAAGGTCACTAACCGATGCCCATTACAGGTTCAATGATGCAGATCGTAGTTTCCCACTGGTCCTGCATTCTGCCACTCACTCCTGCCCTCAAGTTTGTCCTTCACCTCTATGGGGGAGCAGCCATATTCTCACCTGCACTTTTCCATTTAACTTAGTTAACCAACGTTGGACCTCCAATCCTCAACCCATGGCAGAGAACAAGCCATACCGCTATGGACTCATCATTCTGGGGATGGCGTTGGTGGCGTTGGGTATGTTCTTGATGGCTGTGGAGGAGCTACAGGTGTTTGCCACTTTCTGTTCTATAGGGGTCCTAATGATGGGCTTGGGAGTCGTCTGGTCTGTGTGTCAATGTTACCCCAGGGTAAGAAGGTTGAGCTGTCACCATTGAACTGTAGTGAATAAGCTGTATTATCATAGAGTTTCATAGCAGATAATGAAGCATTTATCTGGATTACTGTGATTGAAGAACATTTGATTTTGACCCGTTTTATTATTCCTTAACAAAATGGTTTGTACTTGTGTAGAGTTGCCGAAGCATAACACCATATTTAAGGTTGTTAATGCTTAAATTCTGGGCTGTCCTCTAGGTGATTTTAATAGTACCAGAAAAGGAAGAGCTTTGTGTGGCTGAAAAACAGGATTGGTGTGCGGGAAACTCAGATGAAAAAAGGTCAGAATAACTTTGAATACCAGATTAACAGGAAGGATAACCTTTATAAATCTCTTTAGGAATGTTTTAACAGTATAGCACTTTAATTTGTTTTAAAAAATGTTTTAAGATAGAATAAATATGCTTCTTGAAGGGAATAGATTAGACACATTCCTATAACACAGTACACTAGAGGCACAAATAACATGTGTTTGCAGTGATAACTGGAAGATATATGAAACTATTATGAATCTTGCATGTAAAGAAGCTAGTTTTAAACACATCAATGATGTTTTTAATGATTTATGTCTAACCCACCTCAGAGGTTTTGAACTTCTTTGACATAATCTATAGAACTGATATAGTTCCCCAAAACAAAAATATATATGAATGTGCGTACCACATTTTGTGTGAAGCCCTATTACTGCAAGATACCCCTTATTCCCAAAATCCCAACATTCCTTAAAATTGTGACACTAAAGATGCAGTATTATTTAGACCTGTGCTATGGTGGAGAGACAAGTAAATAACAACAAGCTATTTTTTTTTTCAATTTTTGCACATATTTTAGTAAAATCAGGGTTTTAAACAAAATGTATTTATTCCCCAGATTTTGGTAACAGGGTACCAGCAAAAATTATTTGTTAATTAATGGAAATTTAAACAGCTCATGTAATATTCATTATATTAATATTTATCTTCTGGTGCTTAAGCACTGACCATTTGATGAAAAAGAAAGAAATTACTTTCATTTAAAAATAAATTCAAATTCATTTTTAAGAGTTTCAGGCCATATCTTGTTCCCTATTTGTGGGAATCTCTTCCTCCTCCTTTTTCTGTTATTATACAAGATATAGGGTGGTTATCTGTCTTTTTACATGTGTTCTGAGGGTCCACCAAGTCTTTCTACTGTAAGTCTAAAATCACTTCCTCTGTGACTAGGTTCTGCAACTGGCAAATTGAATTTCACCAGCCAGAGAATCTGATTATGGTGTGTATTATGGCATTATATTTGTAAAAAGATTGATGAGAAAGAGCTATAACTTTAAAACTCAACAGCCAATGTCGGGAATACATCTGAATCCAAAATCAGGCATATTTAAAGGGATAGTTCATAAATGAAAATTCTCTCTTCATTTACTCTCCCTCATGTCATCCCAGATGTGTGACTTTTTTTTTCTTCTGTAGAGGACATTATTTTTTTAAAATAATATATTATCTCTGTTGGTCCATACAATGCATGTGAATGGTGACCAGAACACAATTCTTTGGGCAATTCGCTTTCTTCTTGCATATCACCACCTAATGGTTGGGGCTGGTCAAATCTGTAGTAAAAATGACTTAAATATTGATCTGTTTCTCACTCACATATCATATCGGTTCATGGATTTAACCACTGTAGTGGTATGGATTACTTTTATGAAGCCTTAATGTGATTTTTGGAGATTTAAAGTTCTGGCCACCATTCACTTGCATTGTATGGACCTACACAGCTGTGATATATTTCTAAAATTGTTTCTTTGTGTTCTGCTGAAG
This sequence comes from Moxostoma hubbsi, assembly GCA_032164185.1. NCBI lineage: Eukaryota > Metazoa > Chordata > Actinopteri > Cypriniformes > Catostomidae > Moxostoma > Moxostoma hubbsi. The sequence continues at coordinate 25,753,846 of JAVLUX010000022.1, forward strand.
AAAGAAAGTCATACACATCTGGGATGGGTGAGTAAATGAGAAAATGTTTTAGTTTTTTTTTCGGGTGAATAATCCCTTTGAACATATTTTGGCCTTATGTAGATTTAAACCAATTTTAGGCACATAATCATTGTAATATAACAAATAATAGTAGGCCTACATAAATCTTTCTTTTAAAAAAAAATATGTGTACCGCCCTCCTCTTATAAGATATACATTTACTGGGTAAATACAGCATCATAATCAAATTTATTTATTTATTTTTTTTTTTTCAAGAAATGAAACAGACAGACTCAATCTTATGTCTAAATCTAGTCTAAATATCTCTTATATACATAAGCCTGACATTTCTTTTTCCTGTTACAGTCCAACAAAACCAGTAAGAGCTCCCTTGGCTGGCTTTTCTGATGAAGAAGTTGAAATATCAGAAGATCCACAACTCCATGCAGAGAACAAACATAATTAGCATGCCATTGTCCTCCACACATCTTAAAGCTCTTCCGGCAAGCACCTAACCTGCTCCAGCACCCCACTACCACATAAAAGAACTGCAGGACCAGACTCTGAAAAAGATGTACTATGGAAATCTAGAGGACTCATGCTACTACACATCTGAGCTGGACAGTGAATAATTCCTGTTGCTATGTCTAAATTAACAACCACATTATTTAACATTTGCTAGACCCTTATAGCACTTTAATATTTGTTTGAACTGTCCCTTTAATGATAACAATAAGAAATAAGACTATCAGAGGCATGTTTATGGCTCAAGTTCTGGCCATGACTTTGTCACAAGTTTATGATAAATGCTCCACTCTCAGGAAAATAAGGCTGGAAAGTTTCAACATCAGTTGACAAAATAAATATATTGGTGACCTTTACTCATATATTACCATGGAGATGACATTGAGAGAGGAACCACCTGGAATGTCCAGCTCTGGGTATTTATATGTGACTGTGCTGTTTCCAAATAAAAGGCTTCCAGCACAAGCTCTCAGCCAAGAGAGATAGAAAGCAGGAATAATAGAACAAATAGAACAGCGCTGATACAACCTTATCTGCTTTGAAATATGTTTTCAGACCAATTAAATGCAGTATATGTAGAACTGTATTACTTTAAACTCCCAGTAATATGAGCATGGGAGGATTAAGTAAAAATGACAATAGTGAAAGTTTTTGAGTGTACAGTAAATTGCTTTGGATAAAATTATCTGCCAAATGCATAAAGGTTAAAATATGGACTGAACATTGAATCATAATTACCCAGTCCATCCATAAATTATGTGCTACGTACCACACACAGTCTCTTTCAAAAAAAGTAATCAGATTAAATTCATATATAGGCCTAGAGAGAGAGAGAGAGAGAGAGAGTTTATTCGAATAGTGACTGAAAATCATAAATAAATCATGATCATTCTTCCATTTGTGTCATTTCGTAGTTTTGGTGGCTTGACAAAAAACAAATGTCACAGCCTTCCCATCTTTTTCAAATGAATGCACGCATATGCAACAATATGGATAAGACTGTGTTTTGTAGGCTTCATTTTAGCCGTCCAACACTAGAACCACTATATCTGACCAACAGAGGACGACGTGAAACCATTTTTGGTCAAATTTGAAATACCATTCAGCATCAGAAACGCACAACTAATGGCGCAGATGCTCGCATATAGTGCGTAGGCTATATGGCATATGATCTAATTAGCCTATGGCATCAAAACAAGCATCCCACTTCCGTTTAGGCAGACTTTTTTTAATAGCAGATTCAAACACCAGTTTGAACAACCTGAAGTATCCGTTGCTGAGGCTGATTTCTGACAACGAACAACATACAATTATAAATAAAGTATCCCAATATAGGCTACTATAAATATAAAATATAGTCTGAGTGAACTAAAAATGAATGAACTTTAATTACAGTGTACATATCAACAAATGTTAAAAGCCCGCGCAGTAGTAAACGTTCTAAGGGGCCGTTCACACCGAATCTGATTTGGCGTTCGTATGCGCTGTCGTTTACCTAGACAACGTAAACATTCGCTTGACTGACGTATTTGACCGTTACGCCGCGTCCCGCTGATTTTTCTCAGCATCTGTTCAAATTAACAACGTCAAACGCGTCTCGAGACACCTGCGCCTAGCTTATTTGCTCTAGTACATGTTCGGTGTGAACGGCCCCTAAGGATGTTTGTGTGGGTGGAATGCGCTGTAATCTGACTCCTCTTCTGCAGTATTTATTTACAAGACATCGTTCGACATAAGGGCAGTGAAACGTCACCCACCAGGCCCCACCTTAAAGATTCACTCAGGAGTTTCAAATGTGAAATGTTGATTGACATGAGGACACATTTCCACTCAAAATCTCTCTGCCACAAACGCCTGCGATATTACATGCCGAAGAACAGTCCGAACAAGAGATTTTTAAGCAACATCACATAAACTACTTATTTTAAAGTAAAAAAGTGACCACAAAATGAGGGGCGTCGTGACAGTATGCTGTTTGAGTTTACTTCTGTGCCTAGTGGCTGTAGTTGAGGGGGGTGAGGACTACACTGAAGATGATGAGATGATCCTGTCCCTAATTCTGCAGGATGACACCCAGCCTGAAGCAGATAGCGGACCCTCCGCCCAGTTTTACAGGTGCTCTAAGGTAAGCTCACGAACATATACATTTCTTATATTGATTATACTCTATAAACTGAATTACACTGATGTTGACATTGAGTTATTCAATTTAAAGAAATATTGGGTACAACGGGGCTAAAACTGCCCCCAGACTTTCCAAACACCTGTTTGTAACTATGCAAAAAAATAAAAAAAAAATAAAATAAAACAACAAATATATATATATATATATATATATTTATTTCTGATCCATGAGATCATTGTGTGCAATGTCTAAAGGTTGATTTTGAGGCAGTTTGATCTAATATTTAATAATTTTTGATTAAATCAAAGGTTTTTCCAACAACTGTCTAACAAGTGGGTAGTATTTGGGGTAAAAAGTATTTGGGGTAATTAAGCCCCCATGTTGCAGGGATAAAGGGGGCCAATCACAATATAGATTCTTTTTTTTTTTTTTTAAATACTTAAAAGGTTCTGAAATGCCAAATGTGATTGAAATGAAAAAGAAATGGCAAATTATGCACTTTACCTACACAACATCACTATAAACCTAAATGAGGCTCCCTTGCCTTATTTTATTTTTTTTACATTTGAATCAAAACAACCTTCGGTTATTTTTTCTTTTCACACAAATTATGTTGCTCCATCAGTATTCAATAAAAATGAATATATTTCTTGAATCTTGATCCAAAAAAAAAAAAAGCTAATTTTCCTTAAGGTGTGCCTTCAGCCTTGTTGTACCCTACACTATTTATAGATTTAAATTAGATGTTGACATATTAGCCAAATTGTTGCATCAATAGCCTTCATCTTAAAATCAATTATTTGTGCTTGAGAAGCTCAGAGACTGAAAAGCACACTATGGGTACTGCGTTTAACTTTAATTTTAGACCCATTTTCAGCTTTATTAAAAAGAAAAATGGGGGAAGTCTTTATATTCACATTAACTTGATTAACTGTAAAACTTACTGTGTATCAAGTGCATTTCATGTTTTCATGCACAGGACGCATGGTGCATGCCAGGTCAATATATAGTGGTGATGCGGAACGGGACGCACGTGAACCAGGTGGAGCGCACAGCACGCAGACTCCGTGCAAATGCCGCTAAGCGCGGATACCTGATCGAAATAATTCAGACCTATTCTGGAGCCTTCCATGGGTTTTTGGTGAAAATGAGCAGTGATGTTCTTCACATGGTAATCTGCACACATTTTTGCTTAATAAAGCTCATTGTTGCATCCTTTAAGGAATGTTCTAGTTTAAGAATTTTCAGGTACGCATGTCAGAGCTGTCTAAATGTACAATGTCTGCCTCTCTAATTGCATTGTTTGTTTTTGGTAGGCAGTAAAGCTGCCCCATGTGGAATACATTGAAGAGGATTCCTCAATCTTTGCTCAGAGCATCCCTTGGAACCTGGAGCGCATCATTCAAAACAAACATGAGTCTGGAAAATACTCACCACTCAGTGAGCTCTTGATCTACATTCTTCCCCTCAAGCACTTTAATATAACTTCTTCTGCACAAATATGTTCTTCTTGATATCCAAAAGAGACAGAGATTATTTTTTTATGCTGGCCAGTGTATAAATGTGTTTTTATTGAACCTTTAAGTATCGAAACATTTCACAAGGCGCCTTTTATCCCCAGTGTACCCTATTCTCTCTTCTGTGGTATCTGATCTGAGCCAGCATATTTGTGTGGATATGTAGATGATGGTGCACAGGTGGCAGTGTATCTCATGGACACAAGCATTCAAGTGGGCCATCGTGAGATTGAGGGCAGAGTGATGGTCACTGACTTTAACAGCGTGCCAGAGGAGGATGGAGTCAGGATTCACAGGCAGGTAGGTGAAAGTGATAAAAAAATGTAGAGAATCAGAATCAGAAGTCTTGACAACTTAAATTAATGAGTATCATATGTCCATCACTTCCAACAGTCTTTTACCCACAGGCTAGTCAGTGTGACAGTCATGGTACGCACATAGCAGGCGTGGTGAGTGGGCGAGACTCGGGTGTGGCTCGAGGTGCCAGTGTAAACAGTGTTCGAGTTCTGAACTGCCAAGGCAAGGGTACCATATCGGGAGCTTTGGCAGGTAAACTGACAAACATAAAAACAAAACAAGATAAGACATTTGTGAAGCCAGAAACAGCATTGTTTACTATATTTTTTAAGCTGAAGGTGCACTCTGTATTTTTTTTTTCCTCATTTAAAACTATTACCCCAAAAGTTTTGACTTTTGTAAAAAAAAAAAAAAAATGTTAAAAAGGATGTACACTTACATGAGATGAAGTCTCCAGTCATATCGGTTGTGTAGACTAATAAAAACGGTATTTTACACAGAGATGAGCTGCCTCATGTTGAGGTCAAATGATCAGCTAAGAATTACGAAAGACTGTTTAGCCCAAGACGGACCACTTAAATAAATAAATGGGAGAAATTGGAGCGCCCAATATGGCGGATGTAGAAAAGAAAGTCCCACCAGATATAGACATCATCATCAGTCATCTCGAGGACACGCATGTGCAATAGCTGTATCAGTCTGAAAAATATATATATTTTTTAGCATGATCTGATCTAAAGAAGCACATATATTTCACAATTTATGATAACATTGTTGTCAGATTTAACTGCTAATTTGAAATATGTTCTTTGATTGTAATCTTGAACAATTATTTTGTTAATCTTTCCAAGTAGATAGGAGCTGTTCTTCTATGCAGCTTGTTTACATTGAAATTAACTGCCATCCAGCATTCCAAAGATGGCCTCTGAGTAAACTGCTTGCCTTGAAAGGGTCTTTTGTACTACTCATTTTATCACCTTGTTATTGGACTATTTTTCCCATGGAAAAACTGAAATCACGGCTGATTGCGAATAGAGTTTTCTACAATGGCACTGTTAATCTAATTGTTTTTTTGCTTGACGCTGTGTCCACTTGCTAGGTGTTAGTATGGCAGTAAGTCCAAGACTAATGCCATGTCGGCCATTGCAACATAAACAAAAAATGACTGAGTATACTTTAAAGATCTCTGCAGATCTTCAGCTCTGTGTGACACAACTCTGTTTCAGGCCTGGAGTATATTCAGTCATCTCTGAGGGCCCAGCCTATTAGACCTGTGATCCTACTGCTTCCATTTGTGGGGGGATTCAGTCGCACCCTTAACGCTGCCTGCAGGAAAATGGTTGAACTGGGTTCAGTGCTTATTGCTGCAGCTGGTAACTATAACGATGATGCCTGCCTGTACTCACCAGCTTCAGAGCCTGAGGTACAAGTCTGCACTTCCAATGGTATATAACTTCCAACTGATATGAGTTGGCTTTAATATGATTTGATGTCCTTCTGCAGGTGATAACTGTAGGGGCAGTTAATTTTGCTGATCAGCCGCTTAGCACAGGGACGACAGGCACAAATGTTGGCCGTTGTGTGGATGTGTTCGCGCCTGGTGATGACATCATCAGTGCATCCAGTGATTGCCCCACCTGCTTCACCACAAAGAGCGGAACATCACAGGCAGCGGCACATGTTGCCGGTTAGCACGCACGCATGCATGCACACACACGAACACACACACACACACACACCCACACCCACATTGTTTGTGTTTTCAGGTATAGCAGCGGTGCTCCTGAATCTTAGTCCAAAGTCCAGCTCTGCTGAGGTTCTGCAACAGCTCCTCTATCATTCATTGAAACAGGTCATTAACCCAGAGTCTCTGCCCCAGTACCACCGTCTCACTACACCCAACATGGCTGTCGCCCTGCCTGACCCAGCATCCATACTCACAGGTCAGTTCAGGGGTTCAATGGCTGAATATTGTAGCTTGCAGAATAATAACAGTTATTATTTATATTACAGTCTGTTGGTTGATGATTTTAATTCTGTAATTAGCAGATTCATTGCATTACATTTACAATAGGTTATTGAAGAGTCTGGTTTATTTCCAGATTTATTAATTTATAGTATATTTAAAAGATGAACCATCTTAGGCTCTTAAACTTGGCGGTCCTGTATTAGACACTGAAAAATCATAGAGCAATGGGCAAAGACTTAAACTGTATAAAGTAGTTACATGCAGTTGTCAACATAAGATGCTATTTGTTCTGATCTGATGCCAGTTCCAATAAACCACTTAAGTTGAAGCCATAGTGACAATAGTCTTAAAATTATAACAAAGGATTTTTTTTAACTCCAATTAAATCTGAGCAGGTAAGTGCCATATCTTATGCTGTTGTTTTGACTTATTGTAAACGTTGTTTTGAAATAAACTACGTTACAAAAGTTAGGCAAAGTTCGTGAGCATTAGACACAATTATTGCTAGTCTGATGAGGTCAAATATTGTAAACTTTTTGTTACTGCAGGATATTCTGGGCAAATAGACCACGGTAGTAACTCATTTATAGATTGTCATTGTTACCAACCAGTGGTCAACATGGTCAACAAGAAAAATACACACGTGTGCAAGCAAGTGAAACTTCTGCACCGATTACAGTATAATTAATGTATTTCACTCCGCACACAGATGCTACTCCCACAGATGTGCTACAGTAGCCGGAGCTTATTTTCTCTGTGAACGGATATGATGTGAAATGCACGGGTGAATGACATATGTCTGTAATTTCCTGCAAAATCCATCACGACAGCTGTAAAATATAAATAACTATTATAGGTTTATCAAAGTGTATTTGGGTCAAGACATGGTTTGGAAGATGGATTTTTGTTGCACTCATTAATAATATTTTGTTGTTTTTTAACAGAAAATGTTACATAGTGTATCTTTAATAATAAACCAAAAACATATTTTAGGCAAAAATGTATTTTAAATTTTGTTCGTATATGAATCAATGTTTTTGAAGAAATCTTTTAAGAGTACAAAATGCTCTTGTTCACTTCCATTGTTTCTGTTGTGAACGAGTCTTTGTTTTTTAACAAATCAGCTCAGAATCAGTGATTGAATGATTCACTGTCATTGTAATAAAAAAGACACTCAATTGTCACCACCTACTGGTGTAAATATGCAATGTTCAGAAATTGTCACTGAACGAATCAGTGAATGAACCATGAATCAAAATCCCCAATACTACTTGGAAAGCCAAGAACATGGAGAACCGAAGTGACACTAATGATGAAGCATTCCAGTGCTTTTGGACTGTATATCAGCACTCTTGGAACACTGCTCCTCCAATCAGATTCAAGGAATGGAATTCTTTTATAATTTTATGTATTTTTCATGAGGTTGATGATGTGTGTGTTTTGTTATAGGGGAGGAGCTTCTCTGTCGATCCATTTGGTCTGAGAGGTCAAGGGCTACAAGTTTTGAAACAGTTGGTGCCCGCTGTCGGCTCGGTGAAGAGATGCTGAGCTGTTCTACATTCTCTTCAAACGGTGTGCGAGCTGGAGAGAGAATAGAGGTGCGTATCGATGATTCGTTCAGTGATTATTTCTGAACATTGCAAATTTACTCCATCATTGTATCGGTGATAGAGAGAGAATGGAGTATTTACAGTTATATGCACACAATAAGTTTCACTTGTCAACCTCAAGTAAATAAAATTTTAGCTCACCAGCGTGAATCAGATAGATTTATTAATTCTCTCCAACAGGAGAGAAATGGACAGAAAGAGTGTGTTGCTGTCAATGGGAATGGAGGGCAAGGTGTGTATGCTATAGCTCGCTGCTGCACAGGGCATAAGGGTCATTGCCAGATTTGGGAGAGTCCTCAGAAGGGAATGGATGCAGAATGTCCTAGCACAGACCAACAGCTAACAGGTGACAGCTGCCATCACACTGCATGTAATGTCTTACAGCAGTGTTTGCAAATTGTGGTGAAAATTAATGAAGGTATTGTTTCAGATTCCATCCCAGTTGTGTATGACTTTCTTTCTTCTACAGCACACAAATTGAGATTTTTAGAAGAATATTTCAGCTCTGTAGGTCCATACAATGCAAGTTAATAAGTGACAAAATTTTTATGCATAACTGCATTACTGAAAACAACAGTAATGCATTTATTACAAAATGAAAGTCTGTGGGACTTTGCTTCAGAATAGAGGTTAAAATACTCAAAGTATAGCCATAATGTCCAGACCAAATAATTTCGGTAACCTTTGCATGATATCCACTTGTGAAAGGACGTAATGTAAATCTGCAAAAGCGAAATCCGACTTACATTTTCTAGGAACATTTTCTCTTCTCTCTTGGGCCACAAGTGGGCCCCTTATAACTGTCTAATTGATCCATAACAGCTACCTGAGTCCGACTTGCAGCTTTTAGTAAATTTTCAAAAAAGAAACAGTAACAAATTACCTTGCTTTGCAGGGCCCCCTGGTGGCTTGGGGCCCCAAAGCAGCTGCTTACTGTATACCGTTTTAACTAGAAACGGCCCTGGCACTAGGTGTAAATAGCACCTGACACTCAGCATGGATATTTGCACATAAATAGTCTTGGTGAATACAGAAATTAAATACAAACTACGCTCCTGGTGTCGTTACATTGGCATAGTGTATAAAGAATGTGCTTTTATCAGGCAGATGTTCCAGTTTCGATTCCCCCCTTTGTCCCACTTTTCTCCATCCTGTTTCTTGTCTCCACTCTTAATATTTTCTTATAATAATAAATAAAAGTTAATATAAAGGTTGACTGCCTCTCAGTTATTTGGTCACGATGGGTAAAATTAACCATGGTGTTACTACAGTGATTTGAGGTAAATATAGAACCATATTTAATTTTGTGTTACTATGATTTTACTACAAAATACCACAGTGGTACTATGGTTACTGGAGTAAAACCATGGTTAAGGGAAGGTCATGGTAAAGTTTAGGGGTAGGGGTTGGTGTAGGATATTTGTGGGACTCTAAATAAACATGCTGTAGGGATGCCCCTATACTGTATGTTAGTAGGTTGAAAATACTATCTTCCAGTATTTGGACCAGGGTGCAAATATCATCTAACACTATTTGCACTTAGTGTAATAAGGTGCTTTTTGTTACTATTTGAACTTAGAAATAGCAATTATCTGCAATCTCTACAAGTTAATGAAATATTTTCAATCAATAATCTCATGACAACTGAAATCAATATGTCATATCCATTCATTTGCTAAAATTAGGTTGAGTTTTTCTCAATTTCTCTGTTTGACTTCATGTAAGTTTTTAGTCTTATTATATTTCTATCCACATGTTGTCTGTCCCTGCAGGCTGTAGTTTTTTCTCTGAATCTGGAGACATACCGGCCTCTGATCGACCTCTACATGGCAGTCGCAGGGCATGTCCTGCTAGAAGGGGTGTGATGTCATATGCCACCTGTTGCCACTCCTCCACTCTGGAGTGCCGACTGAAAGAACACGACCCCACGGGTTTCAGCAAGCAGGTCACTTATACTTACAAGAAGTTTCCATTCACTCAATGACAGCTTGCCACACAAAACCAATATCATTGGGTCTCTTATACTAATAATTGTCTACTAGTGTTCTTACTTGTGTGTAAAGAAAAGGTTATCGTGTAAAATTTCTGCTGGAGTAGGTGTATGCACATTTTTTTTCTAACTCTCCTTCTAATACTGATGAACCTGGCATACTATGTGTGCCCATAGTTAGTAATTAATTACCATATTACATGCTCAAACTATCTAAATTTAAGGACTTTCCACACATCACATGTACAGCCATTTATCACTTTCTGCTAATGTATACTTATGCTCTCTAAAAGATATTGAATCGCAACACCATTTGAAACACAAAAAACACCTTTTACTTATGTTATAGAAACAAACTTGATAAACAAACTTGATAGGTGTTATTGCACAATATGGGGCAGGTTCTTCATAAAGATGGTCATGTGTAGCCTAAGCCTATAAATAATAAAAGGTGTTTTTTGTGTTTTAAATGGTATATATTTATATATACAGTTGAAGTCAGATGTTTATCATTAAAACTAATTATTTAACCACTCAACAGATGTAATATTAGCAAACTATAGTTTTGGCAAGTTGTTTAGGACACCTACTGTGTGCATGAAGTAGTTTTCCCAACAATTGTTTACAGACAGATTGTTTCACTTTTAATTGACTTTATCACAATTCCAGTGGGACAGAAGTTTACTGTGCCTTTAAGCATCTTGGAAAATTCCAGAAAATGACGTCAAGCCTTTAGACAATTCGCTTCTGATAGGAGGTACACTGAATTGGAGGTGTACCTGTGGATGTATTTTAAGGCCTACCTTCAAACTCATTGCTTGACATCATGAGAAAATCAAAAGAAATTAGCCAAGACCACAGAAAAAAAGGTTGACCTCTGGTTCATCCTTGGGAACAATTTCCAAATGCATGAAGGTACCACGTTCATCTGCACAAACAATAGTACGCAAGTATAAAAACCATGGGACCACGCAGCCATCATACTGCTCAGGTAGGAGATGCATGCGGTCTCCTAGAGTGCAAAAGTGCAAATCAATCCCAGAACAACAGCAAATGACCTTGTGATGATGCTGGAGAAAACAGGTAGAAAAGTATCTATATCCACAGTAAACAAGTCCTATATTGACATGAATCTGAATGGCTGCTCAGCAAGGAAGAAGCCAATGCTCCAAAACCACCATAAAAAAAGTGCACATAGGAACAAAGATCTCAGTTTTGGAGAAATGTCCTTTGGTCTGATGAAACAAAAATGTAACTTTTTGGCCATAATGACAATCGTTATGTTTGGAGGAAAAAGGACTAGGCTTGCAAGGCGAAGAACTCCATCTCAACCATGAAGCATGGGGGTGGCAGCATCATGTTTTGGGGGTGCTTTGCTGCAGGAGGTACTGGTGCATTTCATAAAATAGATGGCAACATTAAGATAAATTATGTGGATATATTGAAGCAAAATCTCAAGACATCAGCCAGGAAGTTAAACTCGGTCGCAAATGGGTCTTCCAAATGGCCAATGACCCAAGAAAAGCTCCAAAGTTGTGGCAAAATGGCTCAAGGACAACAAAGTCAAGGTACTGGAGTGGCCATCACAAAGCCCTGACTTCAATCAGATGAAAAAGCGTGTGCGAACAAGGAGGCCCACAAACCTGACTAAGTGACACCAGTTCTGTCTGGAGGAATGGGACAAAATTCCAGCAACTAATTGTGAAGCTTGTGGAAGGCTACCCAAAACGTTTGACCCAAGTTAAACAATTTAACGGCCATGCTATCAAATACTAAATAATTGTATGTAAACTTCTGACACACTGGGAATGTGATGAAAGAAATAAAAGCTCTACTATTATTCTGACATTTTCCATTCTTAAAATAGTGATCCTAACTGACCTAAGACACCTAAGACGGAATGTTTTCTACGATTAAATGACAGGAGTTTAAATGTATTTGGCTAATGTGTATGTAAAATTCTGACTTCAACTGTAGATATATATTTCTGTACTGGCAGCCAAAAGTTTGGAATAATGTACAGATTTTGCTCTTATGGAAATAAATGGGTACTTTTATTCACCAAAGTGGCATTCACTTGATCACATTGTATAGTCAGGACATAAATAACATTAACAATTACTATTACAATTTGAAAAAAAATTTTCAGAACTTCTTAAACAACTTCAGAGTTCTCATCAAAAAAATATCCACATGCAGCAATGAGAGCTTTGCAGATCCTTGGCATTCTAGCTGTCAGTTTGTCCAGATACTCTGGTGACTTTTTACCCCACACTTCCTGTAGTCTTATCGGGCACTTCTCACGCACCTTGAAGTCTAGCTGATCCCACAAACTCTCAATTTTTTATGGAGCTGTAGTCTACAAACAGCATTCTCACATATGTGTTCCTTTTTTCCAGATGGGAGAGAGCAGTGTGTAGTGTAGATGCAATGACATCATCAGTGGAGTGGTTGTTGTGGTATGCAAACTGCAGTGAGTCCAGTCAGGCAGGCAGCACAGAGCAGATGTGATCTCTGATTAGTCTCTCAAAGCATTTGATGATGACGGGGGTCAGAGCAACAGGATGCCAGTCATTTAAGCAAGTGATTTTTGGATTGCTTTGTTACAGCCACAATGATGGACATTTTAAAGCATGTGGGGACCACAGATAAGGAGAGGGATAGGTTGAAAATATCCGTAAAAATCACCAGCCAGTTGGTTCACGCACGCTCTGATGATGCAGTCTGGACCCGCGGCTTTACAGATATTCACCCGTAGGAAGGATCGGGTTACATCCGCTACAGAAACAAACTAACCTCTGTAGCTTTGGCAGCGATAGCACTCTCCGCAAGGGCAGGGTTATTTTCCTCTAACAGAGTATAAAAAGTATTAAGCTCATCCGGGAGAGAGGCAGCGGTGTCCACGGCAGGGTTTTTATTCCCCTTGAAGTCTGTGATATTATTTCCCTGCCACATGCTTCTAGAGCCGGTGTACTGATGTTTGGCTGTGCTGATAGTTTTGCAGAGGGCATAACTGGCTTGTTTATGCTCCTCTGCGTTCCCAGAATTAAAAGCACCCGTTGGTTCGGGTAGATCCGTATAGTTTTGGTCGGTACTACGTCATCTACGCACTTCCTGATGAAACACGTTACGCTATCAGAATAGACCTTTATGTCGTCGTCAGAGTCGGACCGGAACATCTCCCAGTCCACGTGATCAAAACAGTCTTGTAGTATAGAATCTGATGCTCTAGATCATTCTGAGAGCGGGTGCTTCCTGTTTCAGTTTCTGCCTGTAAGCGGGCAGAAGCAGAACGGAAGAGTGGTCTGATCTGCAAATGGTGGGTGGGGGAGAGATTTGTAGCCATCCAGGAAGGGAGGGTAGCAATGGTCCAAAACCAGGTCCCCTCGTGTGTTGAAGCTGGTGTTGGTAGTATTTCAGTACTATTGACTTGAGTTTGGCTTTGTTAAAGTCCCCGTTCACAATGAATGCGGCCTCAGGGTGCGCGGTTACCTGCTCACTTATACTCCCATACAGTTCCTTGAGTACACCACCATCTCTGCTTTTACCCGAGAGGTCTTTTACTCTGTCTGCTTGGTGTACGGAGAACCCCACGTGTTCAATGGCCGAGTCTGGAATCTCTGCAGACATCCAAGTTTCTGTAAGGCAGATAATGCAGCAATCCCTCGTCTCTCGGTTGAAAGAGATCCGTGCTCTCAGAGCTTGTTGTCCAGAGACTGAACATTTGCCAGTAGAATACTGGGTAGCGGGGGGTCAATTTGCACAACGTCTTAGTCTGATGAGAACGCCTGCTCTCCTTCCCCTTTAACGGCTGCGTTTCCGTGGCTGGGCTGCCCAGACAAAGTGCTCCGCTGGCTTGTTTGAAAACAGAGGGTCGGCATTGAGATATTTAAAGTCCGGTTTTTAGTGTGGTGTGTGCAGAACCATTATCCAAAAGTGTATGTCCATCATATACAATAAGGCAGACAACATCCAAGAGAAAAAACATAAGAATTGTACACAAAACAAACAAAAACTGCAATATTGGGTCGGAGCTTGCAACGCAGCCATAATCTGCGCCATCTTGATCTACTACTACAAAAGTGATTTTCTAGTACCAAATTAGCAATTTAGCATGATTACTCAAGGATAAGCTGTTGGAGTGATGGCTGCTGGAAATGGAGCTTGTTTAGATTAGAACAAAAATGACTTTTTTCAAATAGTGATGTGCTCTTTTTTACATCATTAATGTCCTGACTATACTTTGCGATCAGTTCACCACTTTGGTGAATAAAGTAACAAATTCCTTTCTGAAACAGCAAAATCTGTTTATTATTCCAAACATTTGGCCAACAGTGTGCATATATATATATATATATATTCTAATTTTATCTTAACACATGGCATTTTTTAAGGGCATCATGTGTCAGTGATTTTTGCATACATGTGCTTTAAGCTAATTTTGTCCTAAATTTAGTACATGAATATTTAATGGTCACAATTTAAAAATAAGGGTTTTAGAGCAAGTCACAGACCATTTAATCTTTAACACCATGACTTTTAAGTACATAAACAAGCAAATTAAAAACCCACATCATATGGCTTGGTTCTCTTACAGGTGGAGGTTTCATGTGAGGATTCATGGACACTAACTGGATGTGAGGCTCTGACACATGATTGTGTCACTCATGGTGCATACGCTCTTGGAAACACCTGTGTAGTTAATACATCTGGAGGAGAACAAGGAGCTTCAGCAATCGCCACCTGCTGCAGGCTCCGCCCCTCCCAGCAGCAGCCGATCAACAGCATGACCGCTGGTGACCACCTTGATGTTTGAGAGGATATGCATTTTTATAAACCAGCTTCCAATTCTGTTTTGCCAACACATAACCAAGGACACAACTGTTATATTACACATAAATGGTCTTAAATAACAGATAATTTTGTAAAAAATTTAAATATGCAATACACAGAAATGATAACTTAACTATAGCTTTTGTTAACTTAAGAAGCTAAAAGTTTAGCTAAATGACTTATGCAGTGAACAATAAGGTACAATTCTTTTTATAAATGTATACGTTACTTTACATTTTCTGTTTTAAACAAATGACTTTCCAAAGTAATGGTTTCAAAAAATCCACTTATGCTCAGACAGTAATTTGACACAAACAAAATTAAAGTTTGTGCATTCCAGTCTTATCTTTTTATATCAAATGTTTTCATTGTCAATCTCTGATGTACAAATTAAAATGTGGGTTTAACATGCATTAACAGATTCCTTTACACATTATACACACTCGCAGCAGAAATGAGAAACATTTAGAAAAAGTATCGCCAGCATCTTCAACCCTGTCCTGACACCTAGCTTAAAACGCAAGCCTGATCACAGATTTATATAGAAGTAGGTACAGCATGTACAAGTGTAGGAAATGTAAAAAAAAAAACAAAAAAAACAAACATAAAAATGAAAGACAATTTGTAGTTTTAGCACACCCTGTTCACTCAAGTACCACATAATTCAAAGAATACCCTACAGCACTGAGCATAACCTGTAACTTGAACCTCTCTTATGGGCTCCATTAGTGAAAACTGATACAGGCAGTTGAGCTGAAATCATTGTGATATCTGTGTGTATGGGCATTATACAACCAAAAATATCATTGCCTTTTAGGAAGGCACTGATCGGATGAATTCACCCTCAACTATTTACTAATCTCTGTGCCTTTATGCCTCAAAAGTTTCTGACTCTGATTATCCTAAAATCATAATGCTAAGCACATCTGCAATGGTAAATTAGCGATGAACCACAGTAGAGTTTGTCTTTTTATTGATTCCAAGAATAAAGGCAGTTGTGAGTACTGCATTGTTGTGCTGCCTGTTTAGTAGCCAACACCAAAAAGACGTCAAATAGCTAGGAACCTGCTGGGGAAAAAACAAAAACACACACACACCCACACTTAAACCAGCCTAAGCTGTTAGCTGATCTCCCAGCCTGGTCAAGTTAGCATTCATATTGTATTTTAGCCTGACCAAGATGGTTTTCAGCTGGTCTCCCAGCCTGGCCAAGATGGTCTTTAGCTTGTCTTCCAGCCTGGCCAAGATGGTCTTGAGCATGTCTTCCAGTCTGGCCAAGATGGTCTTTAGCTTGTCTTCCAGTCTGGCCAAGATGATCTTTAGCTTGTCTTCCAGCCTGGCCAAGATGGCTTTTAGCTGGTGTCCACGGTCAAGCCAAGTCAGTCTTCAGCTCATCTAGCTTATCCCTAACCTAGTCAATCTTGTACTGAGATTTTTCCCAGCCTGGCCAAGATGGTTTTCAGCAGGTCTCCTAGTCTGACCGAGGTGGTCTTCAGTTTGTCTCTTAGCCTGACCAAGGTGGTCTTTAGCTCATCTAGCTCGTCTCCCAGCCGGGTCAATCTAATATTCAGCTCATCTCTCAGCACTGCCAAGATGGTTTTCAGCTGGTTTCTCAGCCAGATCAGCTGACAAGTGCCCAAAACTCCTCTAAGACCAGCCTGGCGACCAGATAAGAACACCAAACCATCTTAGCCTGGTTTAAGATGGGTTTTTTTATCCCAGCAGGTCAGTCTCTCACACTTACATAGGCAAACATGCAAAGATGTTCAGCAAGAAAAGCATCAACAAGAATGTTTCTGATCAAGTGAAGAGCAAGTATACAGAATTAAAGTGAGATAAAAAGCAGCACGGACAGTTCAGCGAATCGGCACATTTTGTTTGAGGTGGCTCCGAGATCCTTCCACTGTAAACATTGAAGCAATGTCACAAAGTGTTCTAGTCTAGTCAAAAAACAAAATGAGCAGCAAACAATCGCTGGATCACCCTGCGGACACTGTGAAAGAGACATTACATGCACAGCTCAAACAGGGCCCTTGAGATGCTAGATTTGTTCTCTCCCTCATATGGCACTCTGAAGCGAGTGCTCAGAGCCACCACTGCATTCCACAGTGCAATTGTGTGTGTGTGCGTTGTTTTAATAATGGGTGAACTCAGGCATTTGTGTAACACATTGTCCACTGGTTTGACAGAAGGTGAGGACACAAGCAGTAAAAGGAGTCATCGAGAAAAGGCACATAACTGCTTCTGTGTGAACAACCCATCAATATTCAATCTCTTTTAACTCACTCTCTCTCCCCTCGGCCTTTACAATATTTTCTGCCCAATCCTCATCGCTCCTGCTAAAAAAAAGCATCTTAAACCAGACTAAGCTGGTTTGCTGGTCTTAGTTGGTATAAGTTGGTTTACCAGCCTGGCCAAGCTGTCCTTAAGATGGTTAAGCTAGTCTTCAAGCCTAACCAAACTGGTCTTGAGCTGGATTAGCGGGCTGGCTAGCTAGTCTCCAAGCTTGACCAGCTCAAGTGCCCAAAACCCTTATAAAACCAGCAAACCAACTTACGGTGCTTTAAGCAGGTTTTTTTTTGCAGCAGGGCTGTCTTTCATTTTGCATTATGCACAAGTTGTAAGGCAGACCAAACAGAAAGATGCCCACGCACAAATAATTATAATAAAAAAAAACCTGCAAAGTGTCTCCATGGCCGGAACAGAGTCCTTACTTACAAACTGCACCCCTCTAGATGCAGACAGATTACGGTCTGCACAGACATCTGTTCTGGCCAGCTGAAAACATATGAAATCGGCACATGACAACATCAGAACAGTCAGAAAGAGTGAGACTGCTTCTCAATGATACAAGCAATCAACTGCTGATTGTAGTACTCATCGTCTTTCCATGAGAAAGAAAAAGTGTTTCACAGGGCAATATTAGCAGACAGTGTCTCTCTGATTTCATCATGTTAGCGTGTTGGCCCAGGCAGTGCTTGAATGTGTGACTTAGGACGCATCTTTGTTGAGGCAGTCTCTGCCACCCGATGCCCAAAGTCATATTTCTTTGCTTAGCACTTGTGTATACAGCTTTTGTTGTCTTGAACACGTCCTGGTTTCCCTGTATGCTGTTTGATCTCCAGTGGTGAAGAAATCAAGGTAAAAGATGGACAGAAAGCAGCGACGTTCATGGCTGTTCAACTGTCTCCACATCAGAACATTTTCAAAATTGTCACAAACTGAAATCAAATATAAAGTGCTTTAAAAAATACCAGCAAGAAAGAGAAATGGGGGAAAGGGTGCGATTATTTGACTCTCAAAGACTTAGCAAGTTCCTCTTTGAATAGATTTGAGGCACTGCTCAAACTGTTCCAGAAAAAAAAGGAAAAAGAAAATCAGTAAAGGATTCTTAAAAATATTTTACATTTGAAATTACATTTATGTAGCAGATCTTTACATTTCCCATGAATAGTATCTACTTAATTACATTGGCAAATATACGCTCACCAATTTCTTTTAAAACACCCCTTGTATTTTGTAGTTCTGTGTAAAATCTTCATGGAAAAAAAACCCTCCATTCCTATTAAGTCCCATTTGCCTGACAGACCTCGTTGAGTCAGACTGACCTGAACTCTTTTCATATATCCAGGCTTAACCAATAACCACCAGGAAAAAAAACGAAATTTTTGCCACTCTGACGAGACGACCTGAAGATGAGTGCTCCGACAGGCACTGTGACTGCCTCTTTTTGCAGGCCCAAGAAGATCAAATGCATTTTTCAGATTGTCTGTGTAAAGCCACAACATCTTTCTGTTGGAGGGAAACCATTTTTTTCTGTTGTTTTGTTGTGTAAAAACAATAAGGAGAGTTAGGGGTCCACATCTTCTAAGTCGCTCCGGGAATCTCCAAGCATCATTGGTGATTCTGATCCCTAAGAGAGAAAGAGAAATCTTTATGATATACTATGCTATATATGAAACTTATATAAAGCTTTAAACATGAATAATAAAAAAAACTGAAAAAATAGGTTTTAAAACTGTTTTAAAATAGGTAACACACACTTGAGCACAAAATTGAATTCTATGTTCATGTAGGGCTGGGTGATAGGACGATGCAATCGTATATATATACACAATATCTGACAAATATCTTGATGCCAATTGACCCTTTGCAAAGCTCCACCCACTTTGGCTACCGTTGCTCGCTCTGACAAGCTTTCCAGAACTCCCAATAGGAATGAATGGGAGATTACTGGGAACGGCTCGGTTTTTGCAAAATATTCTCATAAACGGAATGGATAATATTATTACATGGGCTGGAATGAAGAGTGACATTGTAAAGCATATTTATATGCAGTTTTATGTAAAATAAATGGCTAAATTACAAAGTAATTTGATTGAAAACCGTGCAGACTGAGAATCAGAAGAGTTAAACTATAATCACAATTGTGTAAAAAGAGAGTCAAAATTGTCACTTGATAATGATTTAAAAAACTCATAACATTTGTGTAAGTGAAAAGAACTGCTTATAACATCTCATTTTGATATGCTGTGAACCCTATTTACCATCACATTTACAAAGACCTGAATCAATAAGAAAATTAACTAATGTTAAGTTGTTAGCTTTAATTTACCTTGGAGGAAATGTACTGTAGGTGTCCTCCCTGAAGTTATACATGCTCATTTGGAATGAGGAATGACACACTTTAATCCATAGCATGCTCTTCTCAATATTTATTTCAAGATTTATAAAAAAAAAAAAAAAAAAGAAAAAAAAAAAAGAAGTGTATCCTTGAACCTCACGATCACCTTGAACCTAAAATGTATTTAAATTTCAACTAGGGCTCTCGATATAATGTTTTAATTATATTTAATTTGCGATTAATTACATTAAAAATGTGTTAAAAAAATAATGCAATTAATCATGTCCCTAGACTGTAATAAGGAATATTTCTACCATGGCAGCAATTCAAGCTTGAAGTACCACCTCTTCAGGGGGCAGTACGCGAAACTCAAGCTGTTTAGGCAATGCGCATCTTATACAGAGAACAAACCACTCTTTCTGACATCAGACAGCACAAGATGAGACTCTTTCTTGCGTTCAAACACAGCTTGATGGAGCGCAAATCCAAATGCAGGGATCTCAAGATTTTTTTTTTTCATTTTAAGTTTCAAACTACGTTTAACTTGACACAGCGACTAAAAAAAACAGCATGTTTATGAAGCAACACATCCAAAGTGAGAAGCTACAAAAGCGGCTGTCTGATGAATGTGTAAATTGACACGTCCTTGACAAGCCCTTATAATACATTTTGGACTGATTGACAAATTAAATTCCAAAATGGATTGTTGTGAAATGCAGGCCAATGATATTCAATAATATGGGAATACATTTATTTGATTCTAAAGCCAATTTTTGTATTGTCTTGTCAATGCTTTACTTGTCTGCCACAATAATGTAATGCATTTTATTTAATCTGAATTATAATTTTAAATATAACTATTTAAATATATCTAGCCACCTATCTTCAATGTTTCGCCCCATTAATCCCAGAACATCTCCTGGCGGTTGGCCAGCAGTCAAGGACATCTCCCTGCCACCCTCTGCAGCCGGACACCGGATCCCTCCAATGCCTCTCTCATCATTGCCTTCCCAGCCAGACATCCTTCCTTCACAAATTACTTGCAACCAGGGCTCGATATGTCATAATACCTCGACACGACCATACGCGCTAGCCCGTTGGCCAACTGGGATCGAGATGCGTACTCTGTGTCCTACTAGCACTGTATCTCTTGGTAACTCATTGCCACCGGTTCCGTATAGCATACTACCTCAGCACAAGCCCTCACCACATATCACCCAGGTTCCCTATTCCTCAGTTTCCTAATTCTGGACTGCCCACTTTTTGTCCTTCCTTCTTAACCATAGCCAGAAACTCCCTTTCTCAGCCTTCTCTGTCAATTCCTTCAAATACTTTTTTAAAGCTGCTCCCATGAAGCCAATGTCTCTAAAAAGGTGCTGTTCCCATAAATTCTCAGCACCCAACCTCCACAGGGTAGGTGGCAGTCCTCTATATCATCCTCCTTTTCCCTGCACTCTGCAGACAGATCAGCATATTTTAGCTTCTTCCTCTCATAGGCCGTCTCCAGACCCTCTTCCTATGGAACAGTAAGCTCAATCATTGCTATTTTCAAAGATGAAGTCGACTACAACACTACATCCACCCTAACCTTATACCCTTCTTCTTGCATACTAGTTACTTCCATAACTACCATTGGTTTCCTCATTTTTTTCTCTTCCAAACAATGCTACATCTGAGAGACAACATGGCAGGCCTAGCCACTTCCTGATATAACTGTTGGCCTTGGCGTCCATCCTTGCTACTGCCGCAATCTCATAAATTTTTAGCGGCCACATCAGGCAGGTTAATTGGTAACACAAAACCTTGAATTAGCCTGGGAGATGACAATCTTATCCAGGCCATCTTTCAGTTGCTTCAGGACCAACTCTGCCATGTGTTTGCTGTGTATTCTGTCCCTAAACTTCAAATAGGCTGCTCTGCCACAACCGAGATTCTTTCCCCCTCCACCTCAAATGAAATCTGATCATCCCTCAACCCCTTTCTAATAGAAAGACTACATGATTTTGTTGGCTTAATCTTCATTCGGGCCCATGCCAATAGCACTTCCAGTCTTTTCAAAAGCTGGCTGTACATGCAGCAGTATGGAGGATGCTTGTGACATCATCCATATAACTGCTTAGAGCTGGCAATCTCACCCAAGGCTGTGCACGGATTCCTCAAACCATTTGTCTTACATCAATAAGGAATCTTACTGATGTAAGACAAATAAAGCAGCTGTGAACAGGATGGGACAGATTGAACATCCCATCACTATTCCTTTTTCCAGTTGCTGCCATCACGTTGTGTAGTCCTGTATTGCATAACATATCTTCATGTCCCCACAGTAGCTGTCTACCAAGCTCCTAATGCACACAACTCCTTTGCATGGCTAACAAGCTGGTGTGGAACTGATCAACAGGCATTTGCCAAGTCCATCCAGACAATGAGGATGTCTGTCTTATCTTTCTTGGCAGACTGGATCTGCTCCCATATTACTGACACATTGCTTCAAAGTACCCAGAAAAACCCAGAACCCAGAAAAACCCGGTATGCCTGCCTTCTGGCAGCTTGTGTCTATGTATCCATTCTTCAGGAGGTAGTCAGACATCCTCCTTGCTATCACTGAAAATAAAAGCTTTCCCTCCATGTATAACAGAGCAATGCTTCTAAACTGACTAATGTTGGTGGAGCCCTACTCTTTGGGTATGAAAATGGCCACTGCCCTTTGCCACCCCACAGGTATGCACTGCCTCTTCCAGTCAACACTAAACAGTCTCTACAACATTTTGAAAACTATGGGGCACTTCTAATAAAGCTTGTATGGTATCCCATTCAGGCCTCGGGCTGAAGTTGCCCTGGCTTTTTCTACCACCTGCCTCTCCTTACTCAGCTTAAGTGAATCTATGTCAAATTCCACTACTGGCTCTACTCATATTCAGGGGAGCCAAGCGGGTTGTCTATGTAAGGGTCACCAAGTTGCTGTTCCATGTGGTCTTCTAGTTCCTCTTTTGCCATCACCAGCTTCCCACTCCTCTTCTTCCAGCAGGTTTCTGGCAAACTTAAAAGGATCCTTGATGAACTTCGCCCTTTCAGGCTCCCTCTTCCTTCTCCGCTATCGGATTCTCTCTGCCCTCCTCAAGATAATCTGGCCCTTATGACATTCCACAATACATTCAAGCCCTCCTTCTCCTGCTCCTGTGCCTTCTTCAAAGCCTGACAAAGCTGCCTCCTCTCTTTCACAAGCTGAAATATCTTCACTCTTTGACCCATCACCCTGGGACCACTCTTCCTTACTACTGTTTCACCAAATCTACCTATGCATTCTTCACACACAATATTGCTAAACATATTAAGCTTGGCCTCCACCCTTCCAATAAGGGCATTCTCCAAGGTGGAGCACAGGTCCTCATCTAGTCTGATCCATGCAACCTTATAATTAGATCTTGGCCACTTGATTAGCCGCCTCCTCCCTGGTTTTTTCTCATTGTTATGTCTTCTACATTTATAATTGTCTTAATTTTGTATCATTTGTATTAGTCATTTTTCACCTGTTGTCGAAATGGAATAGTTATATACGTTTTTTTTTTTACCATTTTATTTGCTTTTTCATTTAGTTTGAAGTCTGAAATATCTTTTGTTTAAATTTTACATTTTTTAAAGCAAAATAAATAAATAAAGAATATTCACTGATCCTTCTGCCGGGGGATTGATGATGTAATCGGATATAGTGTAGCACTTCTAAGCAAACACATGGGAGTTTGCGTGCAACTAGAGCTGTTATATTATACGGACCAGTATAGGTTCGCCTACTGAGCCTGAGAATGTTCAAATAAATAATCAGGAGAGGTGAGTTCGATATTTATGCCAGCTTATATTGAATATGAAATTTAGAAAGGCCTATTCACCTTTTATTTTGGAAAAGAAGAAAGTAGTAAAACATATAAACAAGCAAAAAGAAAAACAAAATATACAATATTCGATTGTACAGGCAATAAAAAATTAACAAACCCTGGGTGGACCCTGAAATATCAGATATTTGCATACCTATCTATCACATCAGCATATTCAATCACACAATGACAATGTAATTGAGAGAAGAGAATAAAACTTTTGTCTCTTCAACAATCAACATGAATCAGTTAAATTTTTTTTCTCAATTTTGTATTTTAAACTTTGTAAATAATTTTTTTCCAAATCCTGTTTAAACTCAGTTCAAAAGTTCAGTCCTTCCGCACAAACGAGGTGCAGTGAAAAATACTTTGGTGTTCCAATGAGTACTCAGTTCTATTCAATGGGGAAAAAAAATCTCGCCATTATGGCTCGCCATAATTTTTACCATTAATCCTCTTCATCCATACTCAAAAACCTGACCAAATCTAGATGATGCCAAACCAGCAATTACATAATTTTTGATACAGCTCACTGCACTCAGCTTCTCTGAAAATGGCAGATTCAACTCTCTGAGTGAGAACAGAGTTTAAAGGGGCAGAACCTTAATTATACACACATGAAATGTGCTCATAAATGTTTTTTTACAAATATATTCAAAATAAATGAATTCAATGGAAAAAATAAATACAATTAGACTGAACAAATAAAATAGACCTCTCTTTTTTTTAACTGGTTATATCACTGGAAGTAATATTAAATTCAGGATAAAGAATTGTCACCAATTTATTGATCTGTGCTACACCGTATTTTATTTAATATCGTGAACATAATTATTTCCTGCATATCACCCAGCCCTATAGTCATTCATCAATTGCTACAAACTATTACGTTGTTTGGCAAGTGTAAACAGCTTACTGTTAATCTATGATTTTAATTAAATGCCTATGGAAGAATTGTTTATTATTCTAATTGTAATTAATAAATGTAATTTAATATAAATATTTTTGTAAAATTTTCCCAAAAGAGAAAGCCTGCAATTTTAAAATGTGCATCTCTGCTGAAAGACAATTTTTAGGAGTTCACTAGCATATCAGATAGCTAAAAGAAATGGATGAAAAAACATAAAATTCCTAGTTTGATTTCATGGGTTCTTTAATAAGAAAGAGAGACCTGTCTCAGGCTTCTGTCGGAGTTCTCATTGGCTGGGCTGCCATCTGAGCCGTTACTGCTGCCGGATGGTTCCTTCTCATTCAGTAAAGCTGTGGCATAGGCCAGAGTGTCCTTTACAAACACACACAAAACATAATTTATTGAACTCATTCAGCATTACACAAGCTGTGATTCACCTCATTGATAAAAAGCCAGTTTGACTGCGAGGGCAGTACTGTACCTGTGCTGAGATGGTGCGCTGGAAGGTTTTAGCTGTGGACGTCTCATTTGATACATTACTCTGAGGCGTCCAGTAATGCTCAGACATCTAAAAGAGGAGAGAAGGCAAATAAAATAACATCAGCTGCTACTTTAGTATACAAATAAATGAACAAGTGTGAGTGTGTAGACTCTTGCCTTTTTCTGTAGCCACTGCACTGCCCAGCTCCAATGTCCTGAGAGCTCTTTGAAATAATCTTTAGCTGGAGAACACCTAACAGAACCACAGACACAACACTTAACATCCCACAAACACTGCCAAACACAAAGTCAGTTAATTTATTACATTTGATCAAGGGAAGCAGAAAGATTTATGGCAAAATTGATATTTAACATAGTATTTTTTAATCTATCTAATTAGGCTGATATTTGAAGCAGATACTATTATTAGCTATAGAATACTTGATTGTGATTGGTCAATCATGGCATTCTGTAACATCCTAAACATTAGGCCTGGGTAAAAATATAGATTTTCTGATGCATTGCAATCATTATTTTAAAAATCAAGATCGATTTGTTTACTCTATGCGCAACTCTCTACAATGAGAGTAAATCACTCACATATGAGATGAAATTTCACGCTATGTGACTATAAATGTCTATGTTTAGCCACTGGCTGGTAAATGTTCAGATTTCACTCACCAGTGTCTGAGTAGTTTATTGGCTAAGACGTTCAGAACTGAGATCCTTTCACAATGTTTTAAGAATTGTTGGATTTGACTCGTTCCATGTAATGTTCTCTGCTATGGTCTCATGCTCACTTGACTTGATTTTTCACAAACAAAATATCAACAATCACCAGTCAGTTCTCCACACCACAAACTCACAAACATCCGCCAACAGCACACAACCTCCTATTTCCCTCTTACTTGCCCCTCTCTGAGGCTGAATTCTCTAAACTTCTCCTCTCCACTACCCGCACCCTTGACCCTCTTTCTTCAAAAGCGAACACTCTACGGAAACCCCCCTGCTGTCCGTTACTGAAGCTCTGAGACTGGCAAGAGCTTAATCCAAATCATCTGTTCTCATTCTGCTGGATCTGCCTGCTGCATTTGACAATGTAAACCACAAGATTCTCCTCTCAATCCTCACGGCATAGGGCCTCACAGGAACTGTGCTCCACTGATTTGAGTGTTATCTCACAGTTAGGTCCTTCAGGGTGTATTGGAGAGGAGTGGTGTCTAAGTCTCACCAACTAGATACTGGGGTACCCCTGGGTTCAGTACTGGGGCTGCTCCTCTATATACATGTCATCTCTGGGATCTGCCATTCATGCACATGGCTTTTCCAACCACTACTACGCTGATGACACACAAATCTACCACTTATTCTAATGTGATGATCCTACTGTAGCTGCACGGATCTAGACATGGAAAGAACTGGATGAAAGAACATCACCTCCACCTCAATCTCGCTAAAACTCTTTAGTTTGAGTACTCAGAGAGCTTCTTGTGATTCCAGCAAGTCTTGCAGTTCAGCACAATTTCACAATTCAACTAGACTCGTCAACGATCACACCATTCAAGACAGCCAGAAATCTTGGGGTTGTGTTTGACAATCAGTTAAACACAACATCTGTACATCAGGAAAATCAGGCTCTTCTTTCTGAGCATGCCACACAACTCCTCTTACAGGCTCTTGCGTTATCCAGGCTGGACTACTGCAATGGTATTCTTGCTGGCATTTCTGCATGTACTCTTGTTTGTCAAAATGTCAAAGTTGCCATTATTTCAGTTCTCGGCCATAATATAAAATCAATTCTCAGCCAAAATTTCGATATCAGTACATCCCTAGTTTTATAACAATATTCTAAACTCACTTCTGAGCCAGTGTGACCAGGAACTTCACACACTGGTAGCAGCGACTGCTGTCGACGTTGTTGCTCTGATGCATCAAAGCTGTGAATGAGAATCACACGTAAGCCCAAATCAATTTAATACTGCCTGTTTTGTGGAGACTTAAGTAATACAGAGACACATGGTGTGGTTCTCACCCAAAAGGCCCTTTTCAGATTCAAATGCATATTTAAGTCTCTGGGATTGCAGAGGGTCCTCTACCATCTGAAAAGTAAAATGAATACCATTATTACACCATTAAACTGTTATTACAAAATGGCATTTAAAACAGCACAGAGTGATCACTCACCAGGATCTCTAGGAGCAACTGCAAGACATTCTTCAGTTCATGAGGTGGAGCCGTCTCCAGGTGATTCTAGAAGTAATCATCATTAGCAATAATTATTACGAACGGGAAAACTAGCAGTGAAAAAACGTTTCATTAACTCAAATAAAAATGGAAGTTTGCAAAAGAGCGAAAACTTGACAAACTATAAATTGTTATAAGGGAAGAAAACGAAATCTAATAAAATCTACTAAAACTAAAATACTGAAACTAAATAAAAACAAGACACAAACACAATATAGACTGTTCATAAACAACTCAAAAATGAATTAAAACTAAATTGAAAAAATTAAAAGATAAATGTTAATAAATAAAGATAAAAATTAGTGACATTTTCGAAACAATATAATATCCCTGTCTAGAATTCACATGAGAAGTGTGGATTTTCATTTACAAAGGAGTAGATTTGTCAGGGTACCAACCTTGAGTAACTGCAGAACTCCCAGTGAGAAAGGCTTGTTACAGGATGAGCAATAGGTGATCATCTCAATGAGAAATGACAATGGGCCGGACAGCTCACGCATGGCAAACATCACCTGAAACACATGTGCCTAAGTCAACAGTGCATAACAGAGATGTATAGTGGGTGAGAGAATACTTGGAGAGAGGGGGAGAGAGAGAGAGAGAGAGAGAGAGAGAGAGACAGATTATTACAGTACCTCCATCAGATACGTCTGGCCATCACGTTTGAAGAGCAGTGTGTTGATGTCTGGATGTAGAGGTAGAAGAGGAGAAGATGGAGCCACAAGTCCAGAGGTACTCTGCTTGAACACTCCTTGAGCTGAACACACAAAAGAACAGCATTAGAACTAGCATTACCATTAGCATGACCTCATCACTCACAATCAGAGAACCATTCAAAACCAGTCAACAGTTTGAACACACATGAATTTTGTGAATCCTTTTGTTCAAAAGACATGCTTAAATGCTCGGATTTGGTTTTGTTTGCATATTGCACCTACTATGTTTTTTGTGACAAAACAAAAAAAAATTATTTCTTTTTTTAAATGGATGAGTTTGACCGTATAGTGCACGAAAAGCAGTCATTAAGTCTCCAGCATACATGGGATCTCCTTCAACACTGTTAAGTGAAGTTGGTTTAGAGCTGAAATCTAGACCAGGGTTTTTTTAACTGGGTTCTGGGAACTCAACAGGTGCTACGGAGTCAGGAAAACAATTCTGAGAAAAATAAATTTCCCATCTAGCCTTGTTTTGCACAACAAATAGCATTAAGAGGTCCTTTCATATATGTTGCATGTATGCATACAGAATATGGTTGCATTCTCTTTGCACTGGAAGCTTCTGTCACCATGACAAATTCCTTGTGTATGTAAGCCTATTTGGCAAAAAAGCTCATTCTGAATTATTCATAATTTTCTCACTGACATGTTTGTGGTGTAGGCATCAGTGTAATGACTCAAGGCGGCCATATTGCAAAGCTTCCACCCAACTCCAACAGCCTTTATGCTGGTTTATTCTTTATTAACGTAAAATATATTAATCGAAAAATGAATGCGTTAAACTTTTTCAATTAATCACGTGTTTACGTGTTAATTTAGTAAGCTCCAATAATTCATTTTGGCTTTAGTACAATGACAATATGAAAGCCAATTATTTATTTAGCAAACAAGAAGTCTTTATAATATGATGTTTCCTACTTTTCTTACACATGGGGGTCTCTCGCATGGGGATAATCAAATTTGGGGGTCCTTGGCATAATTTTTTTTGAAAACCTAATCTAGACAAAAATGGCTACTTTGAAGAAGCTAAATTATAAGAAATTTGAGATATGTATAACATATTTGGTCACTACATCGTTTATTTGTGTTATGTTAGAATGAGTAGGTGCATCCAAACTTTTGACAGGTAGTGCACATCTTCGAGTGTTCTTACCCTCTGTCCTCTGAGAAGTGAGGTCTGTGTGCAGCACTATCAGGGCCAGTGTATTATGGAGATGCAGGAACTCTCGAGCCTGTGCTGAACTCCAGCGCCGGTGCTTAACACAGAGAGTATGTGTGGGACAGTGAATTACAGACTGATTAAGAGAATGTGGGGTAACATGAGGAACATTAAGAACATTTTACCACAATATACACAAGATACAGAGCAGAGGGTGTCTGTAGTACCTGGTTGTTTTGCCGGTTGGGTCCCAGCAAGAAGACAAGCATGCGGCGATAGGCTGAATGTTTGAGCAGCAGTTGACACGGCCCATAGCCCTGAAACATGAAAACACACTTCTAAACGTGTCTGATGACTACATGTTTCTCTCTGCTTAAAGGAATAGTTCACCCACAAACCTGTATGAGACAGCCCTTAATCACTACATTCATTGTATGGAAAAGAGCAATGTGAACAGTCGTCCGAATTTCTTTCATCACATGGGTTTGAAAAAATATTTGGGTGAGTAAATAATAACAGAATTGTCTATCCCTTTAAACACAGAAGCTTTAGCCGAATACAATGTAACAGAACAAAATTTGTTCACCAATATCTCAAGCAATTTGATCAAATCATTTAAAATAATGTCATAACCTTGAGTCCTAAACAAGCTCACACTCTGCATTGTGCCTAGCATGAGGTGTAATAAAAATACATATGGGTAACTCCCTAAATATTCTTTCTCACCCTCTGAGCAAAGTTACTGAAGAGGCTGAAGTACTGAGAGCAGTTCTTGCAGTTATCCAGTACGTCCTTATCCAACAGGGACAGCAGCATGTCCAAAAGACAGTCCAGCCCAGTGTCCTGGAAGTACAGAGCGCTCTCCAGGGTCTTCTCCAGGATGGTGGCTACCACGACACGTACCTCCCGCACACTGCATTCCAACAGACAGATCCTACACAGAGAGAGAATGAGAGATTTAATGAGCTGAACACCTTTAACAACACAATCATCTATTATACAGAATACAAATTTCAGCCTCAGTCACCATTCACTTTCATTGGATCTTATGTCCATACAATGACATTTCTACCGAAGAAAGAAAGTCATTCAGATTTTGAAAAGCAGAAGGCTGAGTAAATGATGACTGTCCCTTAAACACCATAAACCGTTCACTTGGTTTACCACTAACACAAGTTTAATTGCATGTTAATTAGGGCTGGGAATCAAGAACTGGTTCTTGAGTAGAACCTGTAACATTTTCTTCTTTTAACTGATTTTCACAAAAAAAATGTTACTGGTTGGTCTGCATTACTGGTGCAGATTGAACACTAAATATAATGTGACTGTTCATGTAATAAAACACTATGCAATATACACACACCAGTGCCACTGTAAAATTTGCTGTCATCATGACGATCCAAGATCTTATTTTTTTGTCTGGTGCGCACACGTACCAACCATCTTTGAGGGTGAGATTCATTTCTGAGAGATTTAAAAATAGAATGCATTTTGCGGTTCATATGCCGCTTGGCAGATGTGCTGCACATGATATGCCTCAGAGAAAAACTAAATCCAAAATACAGATTTAACCCTCTGGGGTCTGAGGGTATTTTGGGCCCTGGAGAAGTTTTGACATGCCTTGACATTTGTGCTTTTTTCAGTTGCTTAAAAACATATTAATTTCTAAAGTCTGATAACACTGTATTTAGCACAAACTGGACTACAATAATATGTGAGCAACATGTGTGTACAGGTTTGTATTTTTGAGAAAAGAACGTTTATGCGTGGTTTTTGAAAAAAAAAAAAAAAATTTAAGTCACTGAAATTAGGCCATATAACTCATACTAAACATTGGTCCACAATACTGGATCTTGTAGCCTAGAGTTTTTGCAACAAAATGATGTGAAAATCATCCTGATCACTCATTCATACAAAACAATATAGTAATTTAACTTTTGTAAGACAATTTTATTTTTGAAAGGCGATATGCGAGGAGGCGTGAATCATCATGAATATTGAGGTAATTTACACCGGAGGACACAAAAGACGCCTCCCCTGGGCCTATCAATGAGGAATGTGACAGAAAGAGAATGAATGTGAGGAGACTTAATGATGAACAAAAACAAGTTAAGTTAAAATAAGTAATCTGACTATATATTTTCTTTACATAAAAGACTTTACTTAATTTTAGACCTACACTACCATTAAAAGAAGTATCTTCTACTCACCAAGACTACATTTATTTGATCCAAAATACAGAAACAATATTGATATTCTGAACTGTTATATAACAGTTTTCTATTTAAATATATTGTAAAATGCAATTTGTGATCAAAGCTGAATTTTCAGCATCATTACTGCAGTCGTCAGTGTCACATGATCCTTCAGAAATCATTATAATATACTGACTTTCTAATATGGGCATTTTACTCATTTAACCTGAACACATATTTGCAAGCACAAGCTTTGCTTATGATAATGAGGTATTATAAACACTAGATAAAATATAATCTATACATTAATATTATTTTTGTATCATATTACATATCATATTTATATCATACAGCATACAATTGAAATACCTGCTTTAGCCGAAACAGCATTTAAATGTAACTAAAACTTGCTTATTAGGACATATTTCAAATGTCAATTCTCTGAATCCTGGCTGGCAAGTCTAGAAACAATCCCACTAGTAAAATAAAAGTTAAAATAGCATGTCAACTAATGAAAACGAATTAACTTACTCTTCTGAAATTGTATCCTCGGCTGGATCAAGTCTCTCTTCAAAATACAAGTCCCGCTGTTCTTCTGAGGAAAATGTTAACTATTCCTTACAATCCTGGAGCATTCTCACTTGTGTATCGTTGCAAACGCGCAGAAAAATGAATTAATTTTGTTTACATTATACCTCACAGTCGGGGGCGTGTACATTTGCGTTGATCGTCTCAGCACATTAGCATATGAATGGTGCGCTCTGCTGGTGGGTGTGATCACATTACAGATAATTAGATGAACCAGTAAAAACTGTACAGCGCTTTGTACACTTATCTGTATACCCAAAAATGACGGAATATTTTAAGTTGTTTCTGCTGTAATGACGAAAATATCCAGCAGGACGCGCCGGCGCATCCGTCGACCCCAGAGGGTTAAGAGAAATAACCAGCGAGAAAGTTGCAAGACACAATAACTGAAAAAATGTAAATATTTTTTTTCTCAGAACAATTATATAGGAGGTTGACCGATAGTGGATTTTGCCGCTATTGATAACTAAGGTGGTAGAAAAAGCTATTCATTGATTAATACGCCAATAGTTTTTAAAATCGATTTATAGAATGTTAAAACATTTCTTAGTCCGTACTTACTATGACAGGCACTGACATATATGCTACAAGAGTTCAAAATGAATAAAATCCTAGATGCAGTTTATTATGAAACAAAATACCAATAATAACCAGAAAACAATTAAGATTTGGCATATTTTGAACACACTTTTTGTTGAATTTTTGTGATTTTTTTTTCACAAGTGAATAATCTACACTCATATGCACAGCCATCACTCTGGTGATCAACTACAACATGTGAATTTTTTGTTTGTTTGCCTGTTTTTTTTAATGTTACATAAAAAATCAAGTCAATAGTCAAATAAATGAATGATCTGATGGCAGTGATATTTTAGTTGTGGGTGGAGTTTTCAGACGGTCCCTTACGCACCATTGGCGAATATCCAACGAATATTGACGGATTGTTCTAACAGTAGAATAATAAAAAATAAAAAAACCTATTGGCATAATTTTCACAATAACCAATAGTTCGAAAAAACAACTATAGGCACAGATTAATATTATATATTTCTGTGTACCTCTAGATTGGCATAATGCTTTTTATTTCTATTCTGAATCCGAAATTATAAATTATTATATATTTGACGACAGGATTCTGAGTATAGGGAACCCAATAAGAATGGTTTCCAAACAGTTTACAAGGAGGAACCAGAATTGTTAAACTTAACTGGAATTGGAACCCAAACTGTTAATTTCCCCATGATTTCCACCCCTAATGCAAATGCAATCCATTTTGAACCAATATTCAACATTTTCACATTGCATGACTATGCTGCATGAAATGTGGTAGGAGTATGACACTGGCATATCTGAGCTGGTTGGGAGGTCTGTGGAAATTCTTCCTGCAGAGCCAGTTATATTGTTCCCTCCAGGGAGAAATGTTTTAGAGAAATGAGAGCTCTGGGTCACCATTGATAAGTGTAAAGGTTGCTTGTTTTATAGGAAGCATGTCAGGGCTTGATCATAAAACAATCCGGAACATTCCCTGGCTTAGACTTAGGTGTGGCGTGATATCAGGGCAG
This sequence comes from Moxostoma hubbsi, assembly GCA_032164185.1. Classification (NCBI taxonomy): domain Eukaryota; kingdom Metazoa; phylum Chordata; class Actinopteri; order Cypriniformes; family Catostomidae; genus Moxostoma; species Moxostoma hubbsi. The sequence goes on from JAVLUX010000022.1 coordinate 25,787,059, forward strand.
CCCTACCATCCGATACGAACCAGCCAATCCCGAAGCAGGGCACTACACCCCCCTACCACCCCATATTACCTCACCATTACCCCCACTCACAAACTGGAAGCACCTCACCCTCTTGCTGTACGTGGAAGATATCTACGGATCACACTTCAAGGAACCAGCACACAACAGTCTCGACACATTAACATTCCATGACTGGCCCACCTTTTTTAGGTTGACAGAAAGCGGCCATGCCTGTACGCCACACATGTGCTATTGATTTTTAACTTAATGCTGCAGATGGTATGATTATGGCCACACACTTAAACCATGCAACTTTAAGTGTTAATCACTGTTGGCTTTGGGAGATGGGGCAATCGCTAACACCAAAATGTGGGAACATGTTAAATATATTGTCTTTAGGTGCAATTTACAGCTTTCCATGCTGCTTGTGGTTTAGTGCTTGTGTGTTTTTGCTGGTGAAAGTTCATCTTTCTTCCGTCACAGAACTGTTTACTTTTCTTTTTACTTTTTAACGCCATGCCAGCTTCTATTGCTATATTCATGGCGAGAGCCAGTTTAGTTATTCAAGAGTAAAAGGTGTTTAAGTTTCATTGTTTCTAAAAACTAAATTTGGATTTACTTGTTTAAAAACTTTTTCAAAAGTGTCAACAGAATAACAGTAGAACCTCAAGTGTGTAGAAGCGCTACAGTCCAGTAAGACATGTTAAATGGATAGTGGGTTCTGACAGGATTGGCACTTTGGTGAATTTTCTCCAGATTAAAAGGAATATGTGTCTTGATCCAACAAAAGGATTTATTTCCCGTAATTTTTTGTTTAAACACTGATCCCATTCCGACTGCCATTTGTTTTTAGTTTATACATTTAATGTTGGTTTTAGGTCTGTGAACGGAATAGAGCATTTTACTGATTCTGAGGATAATGCTTCTTTGGCAGCTCTATCTGCTTGTTCATTACCAGAGATTCCTGAGTGGCCAGGCACCTAGAAGGAAAAAATACTACAATTCTTTGATTCCAGACATGACAACTTGATTAAAATCATCACAATTGTTGGGTGATCGGTTTTTATAGACTCCAATGCTTCCAGACATGATTTGGAAACAGTTATTAAAATGGATTTCTGTGAAACAGTTTCAATGAACTTCAGTGCTAATAATAAAGCATTTGCCTCTGCAGTAAAAACTGGACTTTGGTTAGGGATGTATAAGCCTTGACACAGTTGACTTGTTGCAAAGGCTGCTGCCTCTTGATTTCCAGATTTGGATCCATCGGTGTATATTGGGATATGTTGAAGGAACACTGCTCTCATATCCAGGAATTGTTGGTAACAATCATTCGGATGAGTTTTTGAGTTTTGTTTTCTCGTTAAATCCAGATGAATTAGGGCTTTTTGAGATCCCATGGGGTAATTTGGCAAAAATATGTCTGCTCCAGAATGTTTAAATCCACTTTCAGATTCTCTAGACGGGTTTTTATACGTAGACCAAATGGATGAATGTGACTTGGTTCTTTCATATAGTATTGAATGTTGAGTTGAGAAAACTGCTGTATAGGTTGGATTTTCTTTATTTGTTTTCAGTTTGGTTGCATATTGTAGGGCCAGCTTTAGGCGTCTGATTTCCAAGGAAGGTTCATTGGCTTCCACATATAAACTTTGAATTGGTGATGTTCTGTATGCTCCTAAAGCCAGTTGAATACCTTGGTGGTGAGAAGTATTTATAAGTCGTATATAAGATCACCTGGCTGATCCATAAATGATGCTTCCATAGTCCAGCTTTGAGCGAATCAAGGTTCTGTACAGATTCATAAGAGCTGCACCATATGCTCCCTATTTGGTTTTGGATAAAACCTTTAAAACGTTCATAGCTTTAAATCATTTATTTTTCAATAATTGAATATGAGGGATAAAAGACAGCTTACTATCAAAGTTGATACCAATGAACCTATTCTCTTTAACGACTTTGATGGTGACTCACTGTGCAATGAACGGAGCTGACAGAAATGCATATAGACAGTTTTTGTTTGTGAGAACTTGAAACCATTCTGAGTTAACCAGGAGTGTATTTTGTTTATCTTCAGTTGGATTTTTCGCTCGATGATATGCATGTATTTGCTTCTGTAGCAAATGCAGATGTTGTCTACATATAAACTACAATGAACATCAGAACCAAAGACTTTCACAATGCTGTCTATTTTAATACAAAAGAGAGTTCAGGGCTAAACAATAAGGACTGCCCGATGGCCCGGGGCCAGAGTGAGAGGGGTTCGGGACAGTTCTTAGAACTGTCACTTGTCCGACAGATCTTTTTATGGAGGGCTTCAGTCCCCCTAAAATTACGTGGCTTTGCAATCAGTATGTAATTGTTCTAAACAGCTGCAGCCGCAACACTGCACTTGTTTGATTCGTGACGCACTAATTGGTTGTTTTTCCCCACCTGTTAAGACTGACTGTAGTGTGAGCCAATGGCATTTGAGTGTGGGCTGTGATTGAGCATATCATTGGTTTGAGCCACTGAACTAAAATTTCCATTTCCTCATTCAATTTATGAAAGAGCAAGGATCGGCATCTTATTATCACCAATTGACAGAGCAGGGATGTCGCTCGTTTAGTTTGGTAATCCCGTTTAACAAGCAGAGAAAGGAGCTGGATTAATTAAGAGTAAAAGTGACTAATGACATTACAATGACATCAGGATGTAATTAAAACCTGTAATTACTTTCAGGCTATGTTGTCTTTTTTTATATTGCTTGATGGTCATGCACAAAATACAAAATGATATGCTTTGTTGTCATTTACAGGGAAAACACTTATGATATTTAAACACTGATAAAGTCTCTTAGTAGACACGCTGGTTTGAATAAAGTATAATTAGACTTGTTTCGGCCTCTGTGCTTTATCAATGGTTTAATTACTCAAAACACATGAAAAATATTGATTTGCTGCCACCTAAGTGTGATTTACAGAAATAATTATCTGAATGAATCGTGAAAGTTTGGAATAATGTACAGATTTTTCTGTTTGGGAAGGAAATTGGTAATTTAATTCACCAAAGTGGCATTCAACTGATCACAAAGTATAGTCAGGATATTACTGATGTAAAAAACAGCACCATCACTATTTGAAAAAAGTAAAATACTTTTTTGATCAAATCTAGACAGCAGCCATCACTCCAACACCGTATACTTGAGTAATCATGCTAAATTGATCATTTGATACTAGAAAATCACTTGCCATTATGTCAAATACAGCTGAAAGATATTTGGTTCATTAAATGAAGCTTAACATTGTCTTTGTGTTTGATTTTGAGTTGCCACATTATGCAATAGACTGGCATGTCTTAAGGTCAATATTAGGTCAAAAATGGCAAAAAAGAAACAACTTTCTCTAGAAACTCATCAGTCAATCATTGTATTGAGGAATGAAGGCTATGCAATGCTTGAAATTGCCAAAAAAACTGAAGATTTCATACAAAGGTGTAACTACAGTCTTCAAAGACAAAGGACAACTGGCTTTAACAAGGACAGAAAGGGATGTGGAAGACCAGATGTACAACTAAACAAGAGGATAAGTACATCAGAGTCTCTAGTTTGAGAAAAAGACGCCTCGCATGTCCTCAGCTGACAGCTTCATTGAATTCTACCTGCACAACACCAGTTTCATGTATAACAGTAAAGAGAAGACTCAGTGGTGCAACCTTATGGGAAGAATTGCAAAGAAAAAGACACTTTTGAAACAAAAAAACAAAAAGAAAAGGTTAGATTGGGCAAAGAAACACAGACATTGGACAACAGATAATTGGAAAAGAGTGTTTTATGGAATCAGCTAGACTGTAAGGTGAGTGAGAAGTGCCTGACAAGACAGACGCATCTATGGCAAGTGCTACAGGAAGTGTGGGGTTAAATGTCACCTGAGAAAATGGGCAAACTGACAGCTAGAATGACAAGGATCTGAAAAGCTGTCATTGCTGCATGTGGAGATGCGATTTTATGATGAGAACTCTTTGAAGTAGTTTAAGAAGTTTTTTTCCAAATTGTAAAAGTAATTTTTCACGTTATTAATGTCCTGACTATACTTTGTGATCAGTTGAATGCCACTTTGCTGAATAAAAGTACCAATTTCTTTCCTTAAGAGCAAAATCTTGACATTATTCCAAACTTTTTGGCCACCAGAGTGTGTGTGTGTGTGTGTGTGTGTGTATATATATATATATATATATATATATATATATATATATATATATATATATATATATATATATATATATATATATATATATATATACATACACACAAATAAAATATTTAGCTTTGGACAATATTTTTAAGTCATGATATATCAGCTATTTTTCATTTTTGTTTTGGGGCCAGTGAAAAATTTGGCAGGGCAAGTAAAAGTCTGAAGCACTGGTCAGAACGGGCCAGTAGAAAAAATCCTTAGCATTGAGCCCTGGAGTTACTGATAGCATACTACCATGAGGTACACTGAGTTCTTGTTATGTAGATTAGACAAGGTGATTGCTATCTTTACTCTAAAAAGTCTGTTCGATAAAAAAATGTCAATGAACATTGGCAGGTGACCTCTAAAATTAATTCGATACATGTTACCACTAGGGCTGTCGATTTAACGCATTAATTCAGTGCGATTAATTTTACAAAAAATAACGCGTTAAAAAAAATAACGCAATTAATTGCATGCCCACGGACCATAATAAGGAAGATTCCTGAGAAATGCAAGCTTGTAGTACCACCTGTTTACTCCAGAGTAAGTGAAACTTCAGCTGTATGAGCAACGCGCAGTTTATACAGTGATCAGTAAAGAGTCATCATTATTCGGTATAGAGGCACATTTGTTTTCTGAAGCATTATCAGGGATCTATTAAACTCTGGGTTCTTACAGAGTGGTGGAAAAACCTTTATGCATGTGACACTTGCAAGGGGAGCTTGAGGGTTGTTCTCTCTTGCCCAAGGAGAAGACCCAAGCACTACGCAGTGAAGGAGCACACAGGCTACCGTCATAAGGATGGGTCCAGTGCTGTACTCTGGAACTGTTTACTAATTCAGACAAGTTATAAAGTATGTGGAAACTTAAGCCACATAAAAAAAATTCAAACCAATTGCTATCTGCAAACAAATAATTTTTTTCTGAGCCTGCAGTTACTTTTGACCAACTGGTGATTTTCAGTGAATGTATAAAATCATTTCCCATCTCATTCACACAGTTCTCGCCACGTTAAATATGGATATGCTCCACTACACACTGAGCACTTTATTTGGAACACAATGGTCCTAATAAAAAGCTCAGTGTGTTATTCTGCTGTTGTAGCCCATGTGCCTCAAGGTTCGAGGTGTTGTGCATTCTGAGATGCTATTCTGCTCACTTAAATTGTACAGAGCGGTTATCTGAGTTACTGTAGTCTTCCTGTCTGCTCGAACCAGTCTGGCCATTCCCTGTTGACCTCTCTCATCAACAAGGCATTTCCTTTCACAGAACTGCTGCTCACTGGATATTTTTCATTTTTGGCACCATTCAGACTGTTGTGTGTTTGAAAATTCCAGGAGATCAGCAGTGATCTGCATGATTTTTTGCATTGCCACACGATTGGCTGATTTGATAATCGCATGAAATAGTATGTGTACAGGTGTAATGCATATGTTTGACAACCAGAATGTGTCCAAATACATTTGTCTTAATTTTTTGTTGTGAAAATTTTGCTTACAAATTGTGCTTCTGCCACGTGTTTTGGCCACTTGATTACATTTTTTGTAACCTAATGCAATGACGTTGGTACATCTTAAAATGTGCCTTAAGTGTCCAAATACTTTTTTGGGGGGGCACTGTATTTTGTTTGTGTGTGATCTTTCTCACTCACTTGATGATCTCTCGTCCTTCAGGTGCCACCAGGTACTGCACCATCCACTGGCATGCCTCACTACTCTTGGACAACAAAACCTCCACTGTAGCGATCCACTCCTCAGTGTCCACCCTGAAAGAGAGTCAAGAGCCAGACTTCAGGCTTCCCACATGGTGTCGAGTCAATACGATTAAATGGCACAAAAGCATTAAATATTTGCAAACAATTTTTTGGCATCAAAATATTCCAGTGTTGAATTTAATCATTCTCTAATAGAGAAGATAAGCAACTAAAAAAAACTGATCTAGCTTCTGAATCATAAAAATGCCTTTTTGGACAAGGGAATACATTTTGAGTTCTGAAAGTTAAAGTATGTTTTCAGATATCAATGATCTGAAAGGTACATTTTATGATATGACACCTTAACAAGTGGCGTTCATCAACTAGTCCGTTAGTCAATTAGATAATTAACACATTTTGACAGTGTACACAGGTCTTGAGCATATGTATTGTGAACAGAAAGCACCATCCCACCTGAGTTTCTTTTTGGTGCGCAGGTACGTGTGGAAAAGGAATTGGACAGCTAGCTGCAGACTGGTTTGCGCCATGGCCTGATACAACGGATGCTTCAACTTTGTCTGAGAGAAAGAAAACGGTAAAGCGGTAAGTTGATCTGATGGAATATACTGTATATAGTGCCTATAGATGGGCAATTATGTTGTTCTTGTCAGCGACAAAGAAGCAAAAGACCTTACCGCATTGACAGAGGCCAGAGAGAGAGTGAAGCTGAAGTAATCACAGTTATATACGTCTCTGTTCTTCATGAACTTCAGATTATCATCTCTCACCGTCTACACATCCAACAATCAGGAGTATATTTCAGACATTCCTAAACACCTGTGTCATGTCATGATACACACATCCAGAACACATGACCTTCTGTAACATCCAAATGATTGACACTCCCATCTTAGCAAAGATTTTTTGCAAAATTAATAGTTTTGTCTGCAAATATTTGATACATTTTTACATTATAGTCACATTGGACTTGGTGTGAACAGGCCATTAATCTCTACCTGATAGATCCTGGCTGGCATCTTCTCCACAAATAGCCCCTTCTTCTCTCCTTTCTTGACCAACCGTGTGAGCAGGGTGAGGCGGTCGTTGTTGGCTCTGGGTGGCCGTGGGGAGGATTGGGGTGAGATCTCTGGAGAGGAGGGGGCTGACCTGAGAGGAAGGATTGAGAATCAGAGCATTTATGCGCATCCCTATTATTCAAATCTTCATCGACCGAGAGATAAGAGGTCAACTCACAGTGAGAGATCCTCTGCCTCCTGCCTCATGATGCTGACCCGGCTCTTCTTAGGCAGCACGGGGGAGTTCTGGTCACTGATACGTTGGTAAAACAGCATATAGGCATTCCAGTAGCGTCTCCGCATGTCCGGGTATGGATTAGCTATAGCATACACATTAGAGATCAACCAATATTGTTTTTTAGAGCCAATACCAATTATGTTCGCTGATATGTACTACCAATTTTTAATTATTGTTTTATTTTAGTTTTGTGACAATATGAACTATATAGTCTGTTGCTTAACTGGCAGAGCATGGCACTAGCAATACTAAGATCATGTGTTCGATACACAGGGAACCAGTGTCGTAGTAACGGGGTGGGTGGGGCGTGGGTGAATGGTGGGATGATTCTAAGGGCCCTGGACAGACAAGCGGCCCAGTCAAAACCCCAATATTTTTCCTTGGGTATGACTTTCTTTCTTCTACAGAGCATGAATGAAGATTGTTAGAAAAATAGCTCTGTAGATCCATTCAATGCTAGTAAATGGTGGCCAGAACTTTGTAGCTCCAAAAAGCATGTTTGCAGCATTAAATAAGACTCCAGTGGACAAATCTGCATCTTCAGAAGCAATGTGATAGGTGTGGGTGAGAAACAGATCAATATTTAAAACCTTTTTTACTTTAAATCTCCACATTTGACCAGCCCTGACCAGTAGGGGGTGATATACATGAATAATGTGAAAGTGAAAGTCAAGATCTATAGAAAAAAAGGACTTAAATACTGATCTGTTTCTCAACCACACTTATCAAATCGCTTCTGAAGACATTGATTTAACCACTGGAGTCATCTGAATTCAATTTCTGCAGCCTTTTGCTTTTTGGAGCTTTAGGGTTCTGTCCACCATTCATTTGCATTGTGAGGACTCACAAGGCTTCTTTTAAAAATCTTCGTTTGTGTTCTGCAGAAGGAAGAAAGTCATACACATCTGGGATGGCACGAGGGTGAGTAATAGATGAGATAATTTTAATTTGTATTAATGTTAGCTTTTCAAGGAAAATAAAAAAAACCTTGAATGGGTTGCGATACGATAGAGTGCCCAGAGTGCAAAGTTGTCAGGGGAACACAAAAGTCTTAACGGTGCCCCTGCATCGTTAACGTATGAAATGTTAAGTTTAAACTCTCTGTTAGTCGCTTCGCATAAAAACATCTGCCAAATAAAATATATATATTTTTTTAAATATAAATAATAATTCGATTACACGATTCGATTATAATGCATAATATGCATTATAAATATATATATATATTTTTTTTCTTCTTCTCCCCATTTTGGAATGGCCAATTCCCAAAGAGCTCTAAGCCCTCGTGGTGGCGTAATGACTCACCTCAATCCGGGTGGCGGAGGACAAATCTCAGTTGCCTCCACGTCTGAGACAGTCAATCCGCACATCTTATCACGTGGCTTGTTGAGTGCGTTACTGCGGAGACGTAGTGCATGTGGAGGCTTCATACTATTCTCCGCAGCATCCATGCACAACTCACCACGTGCCCCACCGAGAGAGAGAACCAAATTATAGCAACCACGAGGAGGTTAACCCAATGTGACTCTACCCACACTAGCAACTGGGCCAATTGGTTGCTTAGGAAACCTGACTGGAGTCACTCAGCATGTCCTGGATTTTAACTTGTGACTTCAGGTGTGGTAGTCAGTGTCTTTACTTGCAGAGATACCCAGGCCCCACAATATATTTTATTATTAATATAAATCCTATATAATACATATTACAATATAGAAAATTTGTGGCATAAATATATCGGCATTAATATTAATAATAAATATTATTCTAAATATATAGAAAATATGCAGCATAAATATATTGGCATTAATATGAATATATATTTTTAATATATAGAAAATGTCAGGCATACATTTATTAGCATTAATAATAGTAAATATTAATACAAAGTTATGGCAATTTTCTTCTTACAGTGGTTTAATGCTGTTACTATTATTAAGAGACCCATCAAATTGTGCCATTAACTCGTTGACCAGACAGAAAGAATTAGAAATGTGTGAATTTCAGTCAATATTCATATGATATTCCAGCTACCACTCTCTCTCTCTCTCTCTCTCTTTTGACAGCAAAGAGTTACTGTGACAAACTCACTAAGTGATATTTAAACCCATCTGTGATAAGGGTAGGATGTGCTGTTTTAGTGTATTTATATGAATGTAAACTTACACTGGTCATAGACTTTCGGTCTGTATTCTCCTCCAAAACATTCATACTCCAGAGTCTCATCGTTCATATCAAACTCTTCTACAACATTGTCATTAAACTTATACCAGCGTCCTCGAGCACTACCCCTAAAAGACAAGAGAGGATGATTGTGGGAAACAGATACTGCTCAGTTCATAGAGGTTGCCACTACATTCCTTCAACCCCTGAAAGCATAAGAACAAGCATATGGGACAATTTTAGACGATCATAAAACACTCTGGCCACAAACAGAAGCACAGGCCCCCCAGAGACCCATAACTACACATACATACACACACAATGGGGGAAAAAGATCACCCTTTTTCATAAATTCCATGTCTCAGACATTGTGGTTGCAAAAGTATGCCTATGAACTATATATAGGCTGTATTATGAAATAGGCTCTGCAGAACTTTATAAACATATTGCTTAAAAACAAGCCATCTGGGATCATTAAGTACAAGCCTTATGCAATATTATGATGCATTTGGTTATTAAAGGTATTTGCAAAAGCAAGCATCACTATTGCTATACTGTAGCTCATACTAAGGATTATGGATCTGAACAAACTCTAACCCCAAGCAATACACTTTGAGGCATAAATTGCCCTCACCGGCGGTCTTTAATGAAAGAGTAATAGTGTCCTGCGTGGGCCTGTCCACTGTGCACCACCACTCCCACCAGTTCGTAATTCTCAGAGATGGTGACTTTCTTCCTAGGCGATCCTCCAGAGCCAGCCTCGCCCCCTCTTCCATTCTCACCATGATCTGCACTGGAGTCCTGACGGGCCATTCCTGACACCGTATATGGCTCCATGTTCAGCACCCAGGGGAACTTAAATCACAGAGTGAACACATCTTACTGAGGTTTGCTTAGTGGAGGCAAATCGATTAGTTAAAGAATAATAGATTAATCAAGTGTTTCTCAATCCTTTCATGCAGTACAACTATTTTGGATGTCTCCTTTATCTAACACACCTGATCCGAAATGTGTAGTGTCAGTGGCACTCCAGGAAAGGATTTAGAAACCCTGGATAAATCCATTATGGATTTGATTGTTAGTTGCACCCAGTATCCAAAGTTAACACTCACAAAGTACCAAACGAGGGTATAAAATTACTTAAAAGTTGGTCTGTAACTTCATTAGGAATTGCAACATAATACATGGTTAAAGTTGAACCATAAGCAGCCCAGAAGAGGACAGGGCGGGATCCCTTTTTCCTAAAATATTTTCACAATAAATTTACCATGGTTTTACTACAGTTATCATATTTCAACCATTATATTCATAGTTAAACCATAGTAATAATAAAGGAAAATTAAAACAAAAAAAAAATTAAACAATTTTTGGACCCAGGTCGATATTGACAAAACAGCAGTCTCTTGATACAATGCTCTTACTTTGATCTGCTCATCGTATTTGATGGACCGGCCACTTTCCCAGTCGAATCCGAAGCGCATGAGATGGATGACCAGCACGCTAGGCAGAGATTTTATACAGGTCCGCTTCACTGTGGTTCGCTACAACACAAAAAGCGTGAGCACATTGTAATGTACAACTTTAATTCCCTACAGTCCTTTACAGAAGACACTGGAGGTACACCGATAGTGTTTTTGTCTGGCTTTTTTATGGCAGTTTTGGAGCAGTGATTTCTTCCTTGCTGAGCAACCTTAAATGTTATACTGATATAGGGCTCGTTTTACTGTGGATATAGATACTTGTCTACCTGTTTCCTCCAGCATTTTCACAAGGTCCTTTGCTGTTGTTCTGGGATTGATTTGAACTTTTCGCACCAAACTACATTCATCTCTAGGAGACAGAATGTGTCTCATTCCTGAGCGGTATAATGGCTACATGTTCCCATGGTGTTTATACTTCTGCAGTATTGTTTTTTATTGATGAACGTGGTAACTTCAGATATTTGGAAATTGCTCCTAAGTATAAACCAGACTTGCGGTGGTCCACAATTTTTTTCCTGAGGTCTTGGCTGATTTCTTTTGATTTTTCCATGATGTCAAGCAAAGAGGCACCGAGTTTGAAGGTAGGCCTTAAAATACATCCACTGGTACACCTCCAATTGACTCAATTAGCCTATCAGAAGCTAATTGGCTAATTGTCTAAAGGCTGGAAATCATTTTCTGGAATATTACAAGCTGCTTAAAGGCACAGATAACTTAGTGAATGTAAACTTCTGACCCACTGGAATTGTTATATTCAATTAAAAGTGAAACGCTATGTCTGTAAACAATTATTGGAAAAATTACTTGTGTCATGCACAAAGTAGATGTCATAAACGACTTGCCAAAATTATAGTTTGCTAATATGAAATTTATGGAATGGTTTAAAAATAAGTTTTAATGACTGGAAGACAATAGTATTCCCTAATGGCAGTGGCCTTTTTCAGCAGGCACCCTGTCACAATGGAAAAATTGTTCAGGAATGGTATGAGAAATGTGACAAAGAATTCAAGGTGATGATTTGGCCTCCAAATTCCCGAGAGCTCAATTCAATTGAGCAATTATGGGATATGCTGTCCCAACAAGTCCTATCCATGGAGGCCCCACATTGCAACTTACAGGACTTAATGAATCTGCTGCTAACATCTGCTATCACCACAGGACACCTTTAGAGGTCTTGAGGAGTCCATGCTTCAACGGGTCAGAGCTGTTTTGGCAGCATGAGGAGGACCTACACGATATTAGGCAGGTGGTTTTAATGTTGTGGCTGATCGGGGTGTGTGTGTATATATACATATATACACTCACACACACACACACACACACACACACACACACACACACACACACAGATCAGCCACAACATTAAAACCACCTGCCTAATATCGTGTAGGTCCCCCTCATGCTCATGCACACACACACACACACACAGGAGGCCAAAAGTTTGGAATAATGTACAGATTTTGCTATTATGGAAAGAAATTGGCACTTTTATTCACCAAAGTGGCATTCAACTGATCACAATGTATGCTCAGGAGTCAGGACATTAATAACGTGAATGTACTATTACAATTTTCTTTTTAAATTTCAGAACTTAAACTACTTAAAAAAATCCTCCATGTGCAGCAATGACAGCTTTGCAGATCCTTGTCATTAGGTTGGCTTGAGAAAGCCAACTTACTGAAATCCTATTTAAACTTATTATTATTAGGTTGGCTTGAGAAAGCCAACTTACTGAAATCCTATTTAAACTTATTATTAGGTTGGCTTGAGAAAGCCAACTTACTGAAATCCTATTTAAACTTATTATTATTATTATTATTATTCTGAGACTAAATTTCTAAATCTAACTCCTCCTAGAGCTTTTAAGCTACATGCACCAAACTCTGCACAGACCTTCAGACTAATCCCGAATAGTGTGCTATATCTTTTCTAAGCGATCGGGGGTACGGTGTTTGCCCCAGGGGCAAAAAATTGGGCAAAAAATCCCATTGACTTAACATTGAGCCGAACTTTGACGAGTCATAGCTCAGAGCGAGGATTTCGCAGAGACATGTGATTTACCACATTTGAAGAGGCTGACAGGCTCTGTGAGAACATACCTCACAATGGGGTAAAAGTTTTACCCCTGGGGGGCAGGAGCTGCCCAAAATTGCCCCAATGTAAGTCAATGGAATTTTTTGCAAAAATTTTTGGTCGCTGACCCACGAATGAGGCGTCAAATCGTGCGGATTATTTGGGAATGGTGTGCTATGACTTTTATAAGCGATCGGGGGTACGGTGTTTGCCCCAGGGGCAAAAAATTGGGCAAACAATCCCATTGACTTAACATTGAGCCGAATTTTGACGAGTCATAGCTCAGAGCGAGGATTTCGCAGAGACGTGTGATTTACCTCATTTGAAGAGGCTGACAGGCTCTGTGAGAACGTACCTCACAATGGGGTAAAAGTTGCACCCCTGGGGGGCAGGAGCTGCCCAAATTTGCCCCAATGTTAAGTCTATGGTAGATTTTGTATTGAACATAACTCTGGATCACAGTGTCTTAGAGACAAGGGGGCGGGCTCATTTTACTCAGACGACCAATCAGTCTCTCAGGATCATTGTGAAGCTATCAAGCCATGCCCTAGCAACCATTTACAGCACCTTAGCAACAATTCCCATAGACTTCCTTTGAAAAAGATCAAAGGGATTTCTCCGGACTGAATTATCATAGAAACACGAGGGTGGTCTCGTTTGACTTGGGGCAGTAAAACAGCCAATCATGAATCCCCTCAACACTTCCTAGCCCCTCCCTAGCAACCATTTTCGAGCACCTTAGCAACCAAAATCCAAAGAGAGATATCTTCCATTCTGAATGTCACAGAAGCATGGGAGTTGGTTTATATCATTCATATTGACAAGCAGCCTTTGGAGATTCATCATTGGCAGCTGCCAAGCCACTCCCTAGCAACAATTTAGAGCACCCTAGCAACCACATTTATTGATTTCATTTACAGTAAGATATCTTCAGATCAGAATGTCCTAGAGACATGATAGTTGCTTTGTTTTCATTGGGTGAGTAATCAGTCTTCAGCTTTCATCATGTGAACTACTTAGCCACGCCCTAGCAACCATTTAAAGCACCCTAGCAACAAAGAACCATTGACATCCATTCAAAATCACTAAGATGTGTATCTTAGGATCAGAATGACGTAGAGACTTCCGGGTTGACTTATTTCACTCAGGATGGCAAGGAGCATTGTTGCCTGTCACCTTGGTAACTGCCTAGCAACCAGATGGGGTTACCTTAGCAACCAAGTAACAAATCACATATCTCTGCACAAGAAAATCACAGAGACTTATGGGTTGACTTATTTCACTCAGGATGGCAAGGAGCATTGTTGCCTGTCACCTTGGTAACTGCCTAGCAACCAGATGGGGTTACCCTAGCAACCAAGAAACAAATCACATATCTCTGTACTAGAAAATCACAGAGAAATCTGGGTTGACTTATTTCACTCAGGATTGCAAGGAGCATTGTTGGCTGTCACCTTGGTAACTGCCTAGCGACCAGATGGGGTTACCCTAGCAACCAAGAAACAAATCACATATCTCTGTACTAGAAAATCACAGAGAAATCTGGGTTGACTTATTTCACTCAGGATTGCAAGGAGCACTGTTGGCTGTCACCTTGGTAACTGCCTAGCAACCAGATGGGGTTACCCTAGCAACCAAGTAACAAATCACATATCTTTGCACCAGAAAATCGTAGAGACTTCCTGTTTCACTTATTTCACTCAGGATGGAAAGGAGGCTTGATATGTATCACTCTGGTAACTGCCTAGCAACCAGATATGGTTACCCTAGCAACCAAGTAACAAATCACATATCTTTGAACCAGAACATCGTAGAGACTTAGGGGTTGACATATTTCACACAGGATGGAAAGTAGCCTTGATATGCATCACCCTGGTAACTGCATAGCAACCAGACAGGGTTACCTTAGCAACCAAGTAACAAATCACATATCTTTGAACCAGAACATCGTAGAGACTTAGGGGTTGACATATTTCACACAGGATTGCAAGGAGCCTTATGAGTATCACTTTGGTAACTGCCTAGCAACCAGATGTGTTTACCCTAGCAACCAAGTAACAAATCACATATCTCTGCACCAGAAAATCATAGAGACTTCCTGTTTCACTTATTTCACTCAGGATGGAAAGTAGCCTTGATATGTATCCCTCTGGTAACTGCCTAGCAACCAGATGCGGTTACCCTAGCAACCAAGTAACAAATCACATATCTTTGAACCAGAACATCGTAGAGACTTAGGGGTTGACATATTTCACACAGGATTTCAAGGAGCCTTATGAGTATCACCTTAGTAACTGCCTAGCAACCAGATGGGGTTACCCTAGCAACCAACTAACAAATCACATATCTCTGCACCAGAAAATCGTAGAGACTTCCGGGTTGACATAATTCACTCAGGATGGAAAGGAGGCTTGATAAGTATCACTCTGGTAACTGCTTAGCAACGACAAGGGCTTACCCCAGCAACCAAGTAACAAATCACATAACTCTGCACCAGAAAATCGTAGAGACTTCCTGTTTCACTTATTTTACTCAAGATGGAAAGTAGCCTTGATATATATCACTCTGGTAACTGCCTATCAACCAGATATGGTTACCCTAGCAACCAAGTAACAAATCACATATCTATGCAACAGAAAATCATAGAGACTTCCGGGTTGACTTTATTCACTCAGAATGAAAAGGAGGCTTGATAAGGATCACCCTGGAAACTGCCTAGCAACCAGATTGGGTTACCCTAGCAACCAAGTAAAAAATGATATATCTATCTGTCTATCTGTCTATCTATCTATCTATCTATCTATCTATCTTTCTGATGGTCAATATCTATCTATCTATCTATCTATCTATCTATCTGAGGGTCAATATCTATCTATCTATCTATCTAACTATCTGCGGGTCAATAACTATCTATCTATCTATCTGTGGGTCATACTCTATCTATCTATATCTCAGGGTCAATGACTATCTGTCTATCTATATATCTGACGGTCAATATCTATCTATCTATCTATCTATCTAAGAGTCAATGACTATCTATCTATATATCTATCTATCTATCTATCTATCTGAGGGTCAATATCTATCTATCTATCTAACTATCTGCGGGTCAATAACTATCTATCTATCTATCTATCTATCTGTGGTTCATACTCTATCTATCTATATCTCAGGGTCAATGACTATCTATCTATCTATATATCTGACGGTCAATATCTATCTATCTATCTAATGGTCAATGACTATCAATCTATCTTTCTATCTTTCTATCTTTCTATCTATCTATCTATCTATCTATCTGAGGGTCAATATCTATCTATCTATCTGAGGATCAATATCTATCTATCTATCTATCTATCTATCTAATGGTCAATATATCTATCTATCTATCTATCTATCTATCTATCTATCTATATATCTATCTGATGGTCAATAACTATCTATCTATCTATCTATCTATCTGATGGTCAATAGCTATCTATCTATCTATCTATCTATCTGAGGGTCAATATCTATCTATCTATCTATCTATCTATCTATCTATCTATGGGTCATACTCTATCTATCTATCTATCTATCTATCTATCTATCTATCTATCTGAGGGTCAATATCTATCTATCTATCTATCTATCTATCTGAGGGTCAATATCTATCTATCTATCTATCTATCTAACTATCTGCGGGTCAATAACTATCTATCTATCTATCTGTGGGTCATACTCTATCTATCTATATCTCAGGGTCAATGACTATCTGTCTATTTATATATCTGACGGTCAATATCTATCTATCTATCTAAGAGTCAATGACTATCTATCTATCTATCTATCTATCTATCTGATGGTCAATATCTATCTATCTATCTATCTAACTATCTGCGGGTCAATAACTATCTATCTATCTATCTATCTATCTGTGGTTCATACTCTATCTATCTATATCTCAGGGTCAATGACTATCTATCTATCTATTTATCTGACGGTCAATATCTATCAATCTATCTAAGGGTCAATGACTATCAATCTATCTTTCTATCTTTCTATCTAGCTATCTATCTATCTGAGGGTCAATATCTATCTATCTATCTGAGGATCAATATCTATCTATCTATCTATCTATCTATCTAATGGTCAATATCTATCTATCTATCTATCTATCTATCTATCTATCTGAGGGTCAATATCTATCTATCTATCTATCTATCTATCTATCTGAGGGTCAATATCTATCTATCTATCTATCTGAGGGTCAATATCTATCTATCTAACTATCTGCGGGTCAATAACTATCTATCTATCTATCTGTGGGTCATACTCTATCTATCTATATCTCAGGGTCAATGACTATCTGTCTATCTATAAATCTGACGGTCAATATCTATCTATCTATCTAAGAGTCAATGACTATCTATCTATCTATCTATCTATCTATCTGATGGTCAATATCTATCTATCTATCTATCTATCTATCTAACTATCTGCGGGTCAATAACTATCTATCTATCTATCTATCTATCTGTGGTTCATACTCTATCTATCTATATCTCAGGGTCAATGACTATCTATCTATCTATTTATCTGACGGTCAATATCTATCTATCTATCTAAGGGTCAATGACTATCAATCTATCTTTCTATCTTTCTATCTTTCTATCTATCTATCTATCTATCTGAGGGTCAATATCTATCTATCTATCTGAGGATCAATATCTATCTATCTATCTATCTATCTATCTATCTAATGGTCAATATCTATCTATCTATCTATCTATCTATCTATCTATCTATCTGATGGTCAATAACTATCTATCTATCTATCTATCTATCTATCTATCTATCTATCTATCTATCTGATGGTCAATAACTATCTATCTATCTATCTGAGGGTCAATATATATCTATCTATCTATCATCTATGTATCTATCTATCTATCTGAGGGTCAATATCTATCTATCTATCTATCTATCTGAGGGTCAATATCTATCTATCTATCTATCTATCTATCTATCTATCTATCTATCTATCTATCTATCTATCTATTTGATAGACTGAATGGTTTTATAATTTCTAAACTTTGAACTTTGAAAACTACTTCTTATAATTACATCAAATTAGAAACTGTAAATCTTCAAACTTTTACAACTACTTCAAACTTTATGCTAGGCTTTCTCAAGCCAACCTAAAGTTTGTACTCAAACTTTTTAATCTAGTTATTATTATTATTATTCTGAGACTAAATTTCTAAATGTAACTCCTCCTAGAGCTTTTAAGCTACATGCACCAAACTCGGCACAGACCTTCAGACTAATCCCGAATAGTGTGCTATATCTTTTCTAACTGATCGGACTTACGGTTTTCCTAAAAATGACGATCAAAACTCGGAAAAACTCCCATTGATTAACATTGCGGAATGTTCAGAAATTTAAATCCCAACTGACGTTTTCACACACACAGACGAAAAAGGGCCTGTCAGCCCTGCGTCTCTCCCTCTCTCTCTCCCTCAGAGGATTTCTTTTATCAAGCAGCCAATCAGTAATGACCTAAAATCTTCATAGCCACAGTATAGTAGCTTCCAGGTTGACTTGATTCACTCAGTATGGAAAGGAGGCTTGATAAGTATCACCCTGGTAACTGCCAAGCAACCAGATGGGGTTACCCTAGCAACCAACTAACAAATCACATATCTCTGCACCAGAAAATCGTAGAGACTTCCTGTTTCACTTATTTCACTCAGGATGGAAAGTAGCCTTGATATGTATCACTCTGGTAACTGCCTAGCAACCAGATGTGATTACCCTAGCAACCAAGTAACAAATCACATATCTCTGCAACAGAAAATCAGAGAGACTTCCGGGTTGACTTATTTCACTCAGGATGGAAAGTAGCCTTGATATGTATCACTCTGGTAACTGCTTAGCAACCAGACGGGGTTACCCTAGCAACCAAGTAACAAATCACATATATCTGCACCAGAAAATCGTAGAGACTTCCTGTTTCACTTATTTCACTCAGGATGGAAAGTAGCCTTGATATGTATCACTCTGGTAACTGCCTAGCAACCAGATGTGATTACCCTAGCAACCAAGTAACAAATCACATATCTCTGCAACAGAAAATCAGAGAGACTTCCGGGTTGACTTATTTCACTCAGGATGGAAATTAGCCTTGATATGTATCACTCTGGTAACTGCCTAGCAACCAGATGTGATTACCCTAGCAACCAAGTAACAAATCACATATCTCTGCATCAGAAAATCATACAGACTTCCGGATTGACTTGATTCACTCAGGATGGAAAGTAGCCTTGATATGTATCACTCTGGTAACTGCCTAGCAACCAGACGGGGTTACCCTAGCAACCAAGTAACAAATCACATATATCTGCACCAGAAAATCGTAGAGACTTCCTGTTTCACTTATTTCACTCAGGATGGAAAGTAGCCTTGATATGTATCACTCTGGTAACTGCCTAGCAACCAGATGTGATTACCCTAGCAACCAAGTAACAAATCACATATCTCTGCAACAGAAAATCAGAGAGACTTCCGGGTTGACTTATTTCACTCAGGATGGAAAGTAGCCTTGATATGTATCACTCTGGTAACTGCCTAGCAACCAGATGTGATTACCCTAGCAACCAAGTAACAAATCACATATCTCTGCACCAGAAAATCGTAGAGACTTCCTGTTTCACTTATTTCACTCAGGATGGAAAGTAGCCTTGATATGTATCACTCTGGTAACTGCCTAGCAACCGTATGTGGTTACCCTAGCAACCAAGTAACAAATCACATATCTCTGCAACAGAAAATCATAAAGACTTCCTGTTTCACTTATTTCACTCAGGATGGAAAGTAGGCTTGATATGTATCACTCTGGTAACTGCATAGCAACCAGATGTGGTTACCCTAGCAACCAAGTAACAAATCACATATCTTTGAACCAGAACATCGTAGAGACTTAGGGGTTGACATATTTCACACAGGATGGAAAGTAGCCTTGATATGCATCACTCTGGTAACTGCCTAGCAACCAGATGGGTTACCCTAGCAACCAAATAACAAATCATATATTTCTGCACCAGAAAATCGTAGAGACATCTGGGTTGACTTAATTCACTCAGGATGGAAAGGAGGCTTGATAAGTATCACCCTGGTAACTGCATAGCAACCAGACAGGGTTACCCTAGCAACCAAATAACAAATCACATATCTCTGCACCAGAAAATCATACAGACTTGCGGGTTGACTTTATTCACTCAGGATGGAAAGGAGGCTTGACAAGTTATCACCCTGGTAACTGCATAGCAACCAGACAGGGTTACCCTAGCAACCAAGTAATAAATCACATATCTTTGAACCAAAACTTCGTAGAGACATATTGGTTGACATATTTCACACAGGATTGCAAGGAGCCTTATGAGTAACACTTTGGTAACTGCCTAGCAACCAGATGGGGATAGCCTAGCAACCAAGTAACAAATCACATATCTATTTAACAGAA